>ML675630.1:985751-1017704 GCA_007922155.1 Mesoclemmys tuberculata | reverse complement strand
CTGTGATCTGCAACCAGGTGACCGTGTTCTTATCAAGAACCTTGGGCTCCCTGGAAAACATAAACTTGCAAATCGTTGGAATTCACAGCCCTACATTGTGGAGAATCAATTGTCTGGGCTACCTGTCTATCAACTAAAGCCTGAACAGAATAGTGGCCCATTAAAGACTTTACATCGGAACCATTTACTTCCTCTGGGTCAACATGTCCGAATGGATGCTTCATCAGATATTGAGCCTACCCCTGTACCCCGATCATCCTGCCAAAGAAAAGCCCTAACTTCTGAAAGGTCTTCCTCCAACACCATAGGTGGTGCTAATCCTGTGGTAGAGCCTGTCACCTTGATGGATGTATTTGGTCCCCCATCAGAGACTGATTCTGAAGAGGTTGATCCTGACTATATACCTGTGAATTATGAACCCTCAGTTATGTCTCCTGGGTCTGTACCTTCAGTTGAGCCAGCTCAACCGGAAAGTGAAACGAAAATGCCCCCTTTAAACCCTGAAGCTCCTCCATTTTTCCCTGTGGGAGAAGTTCTTAGGGAGGGTGCAGAAATCTGCAACAATCCTCCTGGGTCTGCTAGTGTAGACAATGACATTGCTACAGATGTTGCTCCTTCTGCAATGGGTACTTCTGTGATGGACTCCGAGTCTGAAGGAGTTTTGTTAACACCTCCTGTAGAGGAGGAAAGAGGGATAGCAAAGTCCTTAAGGAGATCCCAGCGAGAAATTAGGCCCCCACAGCGACTAACATATGATGTCGCTGGAGTCAGCAGTGAGGTATCTATCCCCACAGTACATCGTGGGGTGATTGTACTGAAGGATTCTATAACACCTGTAGGGTCCAAACCAGAATGTGTATCCTCTAAGGATGGGCTCAAGTGTTCATGGTGGTGCGCACCTCAGGCCAGATGCCTAAATTGTGCCTATTCTAATGGGCCTATACTTTACCCTGCATTGTATGTTACCCCAGGTATCAGTAGGAGTTAAGAATGTATGTATAATGTTGTAAATTAATCTGTTTTCTTCGTTCTGTTTCCTTAATGGGGACATTAAGGATTTTTCTGGTGGGGGGAGAATGTAGGCACCCTGTACTTTAGGGGCCTACCTACTTAATTGTCGCGGGGAAGAGCCTGGGGACTACAACTCCCATAATGCCTTGGGGAAAAGGGAGCGACTCGTCCCCTTGCAGGAGTGAGAGAAGGCATGTGGCAGACTCCATTTTGGTGCTGGGGAGGAGGGAGCCCAGGCTGGAAGCTGCTGGCTGGGTCTCGACGCTGCTGCTGCTGTGGCTGCTGGTGAACAAGATCCCAAGCTTGCTATTGCCTCTGACTGCTGCCGGGAGCCTGCTGACATGAGGATTTAGCACAGAGCTGCATTGGACTTGTGAGGTAGGCGTAGCAGAGAGATTGACAGACGGAGAAGAGGCCAAGACACAGTCCCTTCAAGCAGGGCCAGGACTGCCAGTCTCCAGCCTGATGCTTTGGCTGAGCTGGTGCAGTGAACCCACAAAGCAATCTCCATCCACAGATCTTCAAGCGCGCCCACGCAAGAAAGGGGTCAGGGCCTGAACTCTGGGGGAGTGCACACTCCAGAGGGGGGTAAATAATGGCACTGTGAATGCCTGGTAGGCAAGCTCAATAGTGAATCAGTTTTATTAATTGGTTTGTTCAACTGTCTCTGTGGTTTATGTTTAATTTCAGTCTGTTATGGCATGTTTCTTTATTTTGCTAAGTAAAGGTTGTTAACTCTGATTTAAGGATATTGAATGTTTAGTTGTATAACTGCAATTGTTAAAGTAGACTAATGTCTTGGATTATTATAATTTTAGACCAGGTCTAGTCCTGGCAGCTCCCAAAGCCAATATCGAGCGTGTGCAGGGGCTAGCCAGGTGGAGGCACCGCCAATTCTAATTCGTTTGAGAGATAAAGGGATTGCAGCAGAGGGGTGGACAGAGGATTCCCAACTACCCCACACCAACACTGGGATACTCGGGATCTCCTCTGTTGTTAAAAACCTTAGGCGCCCTTGCACACCGGTGAGTGTTGCCTGCTCCAAAGTAACCTAGTGAAGAAAGGGGGGTTACATATGTTTGTACATTGCCTAGTACAAAAGGCACCCACCTGGATGAGGCCTTTAGGTGCTACCATGATGTGTGTTAAATGCTAATAAAAGCCCCTCAAAATCTCAAGCAAACAAAAATATAAAAAATTGCTCATCTCAAGGCTTCAGCTCAAGTCTGAGTGGCAGGTACAGAAGTATGGGTTCATATAGTATTAATTACTCATAGCACAGGTTCTGAAACACAGCCACATCAATTCCTAGCAACTTAGCATTTGGAGAATTGTGCACTCTAGGCTGTATACAGTTTTATCCAGGTGCTAACAGTAGCTTGGCCCTATACAAGGTACAAAGTACATCATGCTCCCCCTTCTCTTTTTTAAAATGAGGTGGTGCTAGAATTTGGGATAGTATATATAGGCTTCATAGAAGAAATGCCAGCATGATGGCTATAATTATTTGCCTTAAAAGTGACTGGAAACTGGCTGCTAGGTTATCTTTTCTCTGTATTTATTAATAGAATTCAGTCAGGTAGCTTGGATACAGTCAGTTCAGCTTCATGGTGAGAGAGATTTGAAGTAGTTTCCTAGCCACATTAGTTGCATTCTATATAATGGGTATGGTTTTGTATCCCTAAAGAATGCGCTGCAAGGTGGAGTGATGGAAGGCAGGTTAGGTAGTATTTTGGGGTGAGGAAGCAAGTGCAGAAGTGCAGAAGCAGAGAACAGGTATGTTGTTTTGTGGCAGTTCCGCCACCCTGTTCATGGGCTTTGTTTTGACATACAGTAAAGGCAAGGATATTATCTTAGTCTAGATCATTTCAGCTGGTATATGACTCAGAAGAAACACGTCAACAGCGTATGGTGTAAAATGATGATGATGACCTGAATTTAATTGAGTATTTAGCCCAGTGTTTGTGAGTTATTATTAACACCATTTACAGCAGTTACAGTTTTGTCACTGCATTATTACAGTGTAATAAAACATTGTTACAGGTAGCCACTTTCAAATGGTGGCACACTGTATTTCTACAGAAAATGGAGTGTGAAAATCTGAATAAAATTATGTTCTTCTCTTTATCTTTTTGGAATGGCTATTGTTGGAAGCATAAAAGTAGGGGGAAAAGATGTTTTTCCAGCTGGTCCAAGTGCTGCTTTTTTCACCTCTGGTGTAGCTTTGAAACCACAAGCCAATATTGTATAAAACAGTCTGCTTAATTTGACTTGTTTAAAGAGCGTTTTTGGCTGGGAGCTATATTGAAACTTTCAGCTGGCACTGAACATGTTTAGTAGCATTTGTTAGTTCCAAATAACTCTTTGCTCTTTCTGAAAATACAGGTGCCCAGAAAGAAAAATGTTTTTAAAAATTGAATTCTGTAGAAATTGGTGTGAAGTCTATTGTGCAGTTTTTCTCCTCAAAGGTTTCTGTATCTTAATTTGTTTTGTTTATACAGGTTCAGGAGTTTTACTTTATCAAATGTCACCAGCGAAAGCTTTTCTATGAAAGTTGTTTATTGCTGCTGCTCTGCTAATGTTGTTGTATTTCTTTCTGTTCTTGGTGTTCCAAAGCCGAATTACTGTGACTAATGTACCACTGTAAATTTTTGCAACCATCTACATTACTGATGTCTACATGTGATGCATGGTGTCTTTTCAGTGACTTTTTTTTTTTTTGTTACGGAAAAATGGCATTTCTGCTATATCAGTTTACCATATGATGAAACATTTCAGTGAAATATTTCAGCATACCAACATGATACTAACTATTGTATATTGGACAAATAGCTGTGCTTACCTTTTGATATCCCAAAACTTCAATAGATGATTCCTAAGTGGAAAATGTGTTCAGGTGGCTTTTGAAGTTAAGAAGGTGAACAAAAAAGAAAAAATGATTTTAAGGTCTAACATTGATCTAAAGGTGCATGCAATGAATAACAGGTATTCTGGGATAAATGAATGCCTTTTCCATTTACTTTTTCCTAACATATTCATTCAACTGCTGTGTTAAACCTACTTATTATCTAAGCCTGGTTGATGGATTAAAAGACGTGGTAAAAGTTCCTTTAAAAATAGATGAGAGATTGTGTACCATAAAATAACGAGTATCTTTTCTCTTTTGCCTTCTTTTTCTTCTATTTTTAGTGCATAGCTCAGCCTAAGGGTAATATAGCCTGGTCAGATGGTGACTAGTTCTAACAGGATCTTTTTTATAACCATCATTGACCCATTTAATTCATTAGGTACAAAATCCTAAGTAAATTTTTGCAGACCATAAAACATAGTTAATCTGATGAGCAGCAATAAAAGGTGAAAAATCGTTAAGCCAAATGTAGAATATTGCTTCTCTGTAGAAACTTTTACTGGTCTCCAATACCTTTTGTCATAAATTTTTCTAGGGTGGTTCTTTACATAATTCATCTATTTCTTGTTTTCAGACCACAGAATGGTTCTATGATCCTGTACAACAGGAAGAAGGTGAAATACAGGAAAGATGGATATTGCTGGAAAAAGAGGAAAGATGGGAAAACCACCCGAGAGGATCACATGAAACTGAAGGTCCAAGGAGTGGAGGTAGGAGAACAAAGGGGTTGCTTTTCAGTGGATGGAGCAGTGAAAGAGCAGTGCTTCCATTAATCTCTCTTTTTAATGTAACTTTGTCAATACTATCAATATATTTCCTGAATTCCTGTTTTTCCCATGAAAAAAATCTGTATTATAGTTTTTAGTAAAATCAAAGTGTAGCTCCACTTTATCAGAATATTGCCCACTCTTTAGTTAAAGAGTCAGAAGATTGCGGGAGAGCGCTAGTGAACATATTGAAGTGTTGGAAAATGTTTTTTTCTAAGGTACATACTTTTCTACAGCAGTTGGTTGCAAAGGCATGCAAACATCTCAAGCATGCGTTGCTAAGCATTTGCAAGTTTCATCTCTTTTAGAAAAGGGTAAGCATCTGTACCTTCACCTGTATATGATTAATATGCACTCAAATAGTGCACTGTAACTTGCCCTGATTTTACACTTCCTCCCATTGGAAACAGGAGTGGAAATTCCACTCCTTTCAGCAGGAGCAGGATTGGACCTAATTCAAGGCACATTTTGAAAGTGCCTTTTATTACTCTGCTGTTCTCTGCGGCGCTGTTCAAAGAAGTCCTGATGCTGATGTATCTTCTATCCTAAAATATGCATACTTGCACTACCCAATATGATTCCTTGGAGTAGCTGCATCTTCTTGAATCTTGCATCAGGAAAAGATATTCAATTACATTAATATTTTTAAATGGGGAAGTGGAGAGAAAGTACATTTATTTAAATCTCATCATATTTTCTAATTTTGCCAAATGGGGAAGTGCCTCTGGCTGCCCTAATAGTTGAGCCTCTACTGAAATGATTTGCTTTGCACCATTCTTAAGTCCCTCAAGACACGAAGGGTCGATTTACTTCATGCTTCAGACAAAAATGAGGAAAGGGGTTTAAAAAGCATCCTGGAAAAATCCATTCTAGGAAAGTGACTACAGAATTTTGTGTGGGTGGGCAAGCTTCCAGACATGTGCGTACATGCATGCACACACACACATCCTTTTCCAAGAGAGCTCATTCCTGAAGAAGACCTCATGAGTTTCATTAATATATTTAAATAACCTTTATTGATGAAATTATTTGTTTTCAGTTTATACTATATACCTGTTCTAATAGACTCAATGCTGCTCTCAACTATGTGGCTGTAACTCCTATTGTAGTCGATGGTGGTGTTTAACCCATGTCTCTAGGCACATATAAAAATGGTAAATCTATATTGACACCAGCCATATCAATAAAATCAGAATCCTGCTCACCTCAGAAACTGAGCCCTTCCCCCCACAAGAAGAGCCTGGTAATGTACACAAACGCTGCAACATTCTCTGATGAGGTTATTTTGGACTCACGCATGGAAGAATCAAGCATCTTCTCCTGAGAATGCTCAAATGCACAGATCTCTGTCAGATCAAGCACCTCAGCTGATCTCATCCGTTACGTGGGGTTTCTCAGATGTACGGAATTCAAATCACAAATGGCATTTTAGATTAGAAATAGCTTTTAAACTGCACATGGAAATTATTTGGAAACCAATGTAGTATATGGAACGGAGGTGTGATATGTTCCTTGCATGCAACACTACTGAGTAGGCAATCTGTTGCTTTCTGCCCTGTCTGAATTTTCAGAGCCTTGGTCAAATGTAATCCCAAATCAGGTGCATTACAATAATCTCATCCAAAGGTCTAGAGTACTGTGGCAAAGAATGGTCAAAATCTTTTGTCAAGTACAGATTAAAAGAATTTTTGACCACTATAGCGGTCTGGTCATTTAGAAGCAGTAAAGTTTAGTAACAAAATGGGCAGGATTTTACCTGCGACATTTCCTCTAATTGTTACATCAGTGAGCCCCGAATTTATCAAGGCACTTAAACATTTGCCTAACATCAAACATGAGTAATTCTGTTGATGTCATGGGGAGTTTTCACCTGGGTCCGTTAGCATCTGTATTCTTACATTTATCCTTGTAAAAGGTTACTATTCTTGTTCCACTATCTATCTAGTACCACCTCTATTTTATCCAGACTGAGCATCAGACAGCTTGCTGCCATCCAGATCAATCTAGACCAGAATCTTGGAAAATTTTAAAAAAATGGCACCATCTGTGTCCAATGACCAGGAGAAATACAGCTAGGTATCACCGCATAGCGATGATACTGCATCCCAAACTAGTGTACTCCTGTTTTAATTTAACCTTGAGACTTTCTCGAATAGTGACTTGCTAAAGGAAAATGTGAGTCCAGATATTTTTTTCTGCATCTGGTATTGTGTTGCAGAATTTACAAGACCACTTGAGTTCAATGGATTACCCTATCATATTGAAGTTTTCCTAGGCACTTTGTCATTATTACATTTTGCATTATTGAGTTTTTTATGTTTAAAATAGCATCAAATAGGTTTTATTAGATTACACCAGAGATGCAATTTTATTCTATAATTTTAAAATCTAATACCAGTATCTTTTATTATGATGAGCAAAGAAAAGTTATTATACCAGAAATTCTGTAAACACTTTGCTCAGATTTTTCACATTTTAATAAACATTAAACATTAAAATGCAGACTACCAAAAACACTCACCAAGAAGCCCACCTACAGAACTGTGACCATTGATTAGGTCACTCATGAATATAGATAGCAATGCGCCTTAAGCCTTTTTTTAAAATAAACTTGGTGTCATTTGAATTATGTGAAAAGTGTCTACTTCAACTATTGCCTAATCATAGATTTTTAAGGCAAGAAAGAACCTGTAGATTATTTAGTCTGACCTCCTTTACATCACAGGCCATTACATTTCACCCAGGTACCCTATATTGAACCCAATAATTTGTTTGACTAAAGACTATCCTCCAGAAAGGCAATAAAAAACAGTGTGTGAAGAGACAAGAAAGTATATGAATAGCAATGTCAAAGAAGCTTAAGAGGCTGCTGAAAGAGGGATAGTAAAACATGTTATCAGCTCAACAAAGTCCTGACTGGCAAGTTGACATCAGCTGAAGGGTGTGTGTAGGATAAATAAGGAAAGATGTTAGCAATAGAAAGTGCGTGTCAGGCAGAGCACTTTGAAGAGATGCAGAAAAGACCAATACCACATGAAGCATTTGGCTTTGACAAAGAACGAAACATCCAGAATTAGAGAACACAAGACCGGGGTAAAATGTTTTCCATTTTTCATCCAAAAATACACTTGTTGGTGCTTCCAAAACTGTTTAGAAATTTGAATCAAATTTGAATTTGACAAACAGTTTTGGCTTAGAAAAACTGGGTTTTTTTGTTACAATGTTTTGTTTTGACCATTTCAGAACATTTCATTTTGACATTTTTAGTTTTGAAACACATTTAGAAAATGTTGAAATGTTTCATTTAGACTTCCCATTTCAGAACATTTCATTTTGAATTCAAGTTTAATCAATTTTAAAGAATAAAACACAAAGGATAAAAGATACCTGAAAACAGCAGAATTGAAATAAAAACATGAACACATTTTTTTGACTGAAACATTTAGATCAACTCAAAATGAGGAAACTGAAACATTTTATTGAGAAGTTTTGGTTAATTTAAAATGATTATTTTTTGTTTTTTGATTTGGTTAAAAATTTTGAAATCCTGTTTGTCTGAATCAAGCCATTTGTTGTCTGTTGTTTTTATTGGGGGGGGGGGAGGATTTTTCAGCCTATTAGCCTTCTCTACTAGTCCTGCATGCTGGGCTGAACATTTAAATGTTACATTATTATTGCATATGGTGCTGTGGTTGTATTGTCATGGGCTAATAAATGGAGAGGATATCGTCTGTATTAAATATGTAGGATTAAATATCTATATTGCTGTAATTTTGCCATTAGATGGCCTCAGTTTTGTAAGTCTTTGAGGCTCCCACTCCTGCCTGATTTTAGCAAGGGTTGTCCATTTCTTTCCAGAAAAAAGATGTAGGTTGTAACAACCATCAATCTGAATTCTGAACCATGTAGACAAAGTTCATCTTCATTTTCTTGATTTCTAACTGTTACGCACAGAGAACTAAATATTTTCTAAAGTTTTTGATTAATTCCGAATTTAATGCACAATTCGTTTTGTTATTTCAGGCGAGGAGTTGCAGTTTTATGTTTCTCATTGCATTCTAACTGGAAGTGATGATCTTTACTTGGACACTTAGACAACAGATTTAAAAAAGATCCTTCTAAGGTTGGAATGATATTGTAGTTATCACATTAGGAATTAACAGGGCATGAAATAACTGTCTGCCTTGTGGCACTGCCAGATCATTTCAGCTCTGCTTGCAGCCAGATGATGAATAGGTATCAGACTTCTAGCTGATGGAAAAATAGTTACAAAGAAGCCAGTCACGAATATTGTAGTGGCCAAGTCAAGTTTTGAAAATGGCAGTTAATAGACAAAAAGGAGAAACCGAATTGGCAATGAAATTACTGACCAGACCAATTCTTAAAGGGTTTTACATGTAGTGTGTTTTTATTATTACTTCTTGAATGCCCTCAGTGTGCTTTGTGCTGTCCTTATTTTAGCTTTTAGTTGGAAAAAAATCTTTTGAAACCAGTTTAGATCATTACTTATTTTTAAGGTGTGGATTAACACAATAGAGGAGAATTTGGTGCATATAGAGAATACAGGTCAAGCAACTTCAGTAAAGCTAGAAAATGCAATAAAATTTGCTTAATTTCTTCTCTTATATGTCAGGGTGATGTTGAATGATAACTCCGTGAGATCCTTAATCAAAATATTGTCTAGGTTAGCATCACTGGTCACTGTTTCTTCATGTTACTTTCTTGGTTAAACCATCCTCTAGAAAACTTTGGATAAACCAACAGTGAGAAATTCACTTGGTCTATCCATAATCCATAATCTTCCTTCAACTTCAGATTTGTTAGGATCCCTGGTGACATGTTGCTAATCAATTTGCATAATTAAAAAATTTAACTAATAAATAATATTAAGTGGTGTGTTGAAATAACAATAACATATTTCCCGACTGACACTGTTCTGAATTTACAGATGGTTGGTTCAGTTAATGTATTTATTTTCCTTGTGCATGAATCTATCTTACTGTCTATACATGTATGTACACCCGAATGCATAGTAGACTGTTGCTAAAATGAACAAGCTCATATGCTCATAGTAATTCAGGAAGTGGCCGCCTAATAATTGAGAATTTTTTTGTCTTTTAATTTGCTAATAGGATCAAGGGCAAAGGGAGGGAAGAAAGGGGGTAAGTGAGAGGAAGATGCTGGAAATGTAGTGAGTACTACAACATCCAAAGAGAACAATTCCGACATTTCTGAATCGTAGTGGAAATCCTGGCCCTAGAAAAATACTTCTCCATGGCTTGACCTTTCTATATAGCTCAATGAGTTCTAGAAATATGTAACTCTAATTATTGGATCTGCAAACCCCAGTGTTTCAAATATTTGAAGACTGGAAAGAAAGAGCTTGTGAAGGATTCTGAGAGTGTTTATAAATAAGGAAATGGGATGAAATTAACAAAGGGAAAATTTAGACTGAGTGGCCCTGATTCAGGAAAGCCATTAAGCATGTGAGTAAGCCCTTCCTTATTCAGCACTTAAACACACACACATACTTAAATTCCATTAACTTCAATGACTCAGGGGCATTCAAACTTGCAGCTAAGTGTTTTGCTAAATAGAGATGGGATTATTTACATGCGTAAAGTTAAGCATGTGCTTAAATGCTTCACTGAACTGGAACCAATACAAAGAAAATAATCTGTATAGAGATTTTAAGATGTGGAATAGTTTGTCAAGGGATGTAGAGGAAGTCTTGTAGCTTGGAACTATTAAAACTAGACTGGGCAAAGTACTGTAAATGTACAATAGAAGAAGATTCTGAATTGACAGGGTGATGAACTAGATGATCTAATATCTCTTTTCCATTTCTAACATTTATTGTTCTAGTCACATTAGCAGGGCAGGGGATCAAACTGCTTTCCTTCAGGGATAGCTTGATATTTTCAGTCAAGCTCTTTTGTTTTCTGGACCCGTATACGGAGGAGCTGGGTAGCCCTACCCCTAGATGATGTATGTCTCTTTGATACCTGTTGATGGGGCCATGCTGAAGCTTAGGACACAGTAAGAATATTAAACAGTAACAGAAGTAGAAAATCTGCTTCAAGACCATTAGGTTGTATTATGTTGTGAGGCTGCTTTCCATTCTGGTACCTTTGCTTAACTGGTTTCCCCGGAAACTAGAAGTGATAACTTAGACACCCACCAAAGGGAGCAAGCTGCTTCTTGTTTTGAAATTGTGAACCCAAAGGGAATGAAAGCAGAGTCAATGGAGAAATCCACAAGGAAAAAGACAAACCCTGGAATGCCAGAGCTTTTTCTGAGTTCAGAGTCATTTTAATGGGTCTTACTGAGCAGTGAGTTTTCTAATAGCCCACTAGGGAGTTAGGGAAACCAACCAAATGCATTTTTATTTGTGACCTTAGTCAATTTAAACCCAGGTTTGCAAAGATGATTAGTTAGTATATTAACCTCGTGTCCCCTCCTGATTCCAAATGTTATTGGGAATGAATCTGTTCTCCTGTCCCTTAAGTCCTTTGCGTCTGAATACACATTTAGGTATCTGAAATGTCATGGAAGTTTTAACTATGAAACAAAAAGCCAACTCTCTGTGTAGTGAGAGAATTTGTTGTTATTTCTTTGCATTCCACTAGCTGTCTTCATCTGAGCTCTCCAAACATTTCCAGACATTAATTAGCTGAACAATGTACTTGTGAAGTAGGTAAGTGATATATAGTAATCATTTCACCCACTACTGAAATGCTGCCACCTCCGGGTTGATGGGAGCAGCTGTTTAACAGTTTACAGCAACAGTACATAGCTGTTTAGAACAATGAAGAACAATACTAAATTCAGTTGAAACTCCTGGGGAGGGAGGAGTAGGGAACTAAAATGTAATTAGCTGAGTTAAAATTTTGCCAAGATAATGGTATTAACCCCCAAGTCTTACAAAAAGTTCAATGGAATTTTTTTATTGTCGTAAATGTTCAGAAATTTAGTGCAACATCTCATCTGAGAGAGATTCCAGCTTCAGAGTGCCCGCTAGCCCCAGGCTGATTGAGAGAAGAGTTCTCCTTCAGTAGAACCTAGTGCTTATTAGGGTTTTCCCAGCCAAGTATTGACCTAGTCTGACCTTGATAGTTTGAGATTTGCTGGGACCCCACATATATATAGGGTGAAATATTATCCACCCTTTGTGGTGTCAGCTATTATATTATAGCTGTTATATTCTGTTATATTATATATGTTATATTCTGTTGTTTCATTTTTTTAACTTGATTGGATTTTCGTTAAAAAAAAGTAACTCCCTTGTGGAGCGAGAGCTGCAGAATACTAGTTTTGTATGCAGAACTTGTATTTAATTATTACCATAACAGTCCCTTAACATTATTATAGACTAGCCCACAAAGACATGCATGGAAATTTCGATGTCAACTCAGAAACATCACAAAACGTTTCTTTAGCATTTGGATCTAAATGTGCAGCATACACAAGCTAGATATTACATAGACTGTATAACCTTGGTGATAAAAGCATAATTTATTATCCCAGTTTGTAAGCTGGGAATACACGTTAAGAACAAGATGCCTTTTTCTCTTCGTAAGTGACCAAATAGGCTTTTCTGGATTATGTAAACCAGTCCCTTACTGACTCTTAAACTACAGATTGCTTTGATAGCTTTCAAGTCTCTGCTACTGTCAGTAAAATGTATTCCTAAATTATTCCTGGGGTGGTGAAGCAACTTCTAAAATCACACGTTCAAGCAACGCTAATCTCAAAAACTATTTCTAGGATAGTCTGATCCAATTCACTTTAATTTACCTGAATTTTACTCATCATCAGAGGTGAGCTATCTAATTAGGATCACATTGTTCAGTCAGGCTGCTTAATGCATTCCAGCAATATAGAATAGGACCAGCTTGGAGAAGAAAATAGAATTGAAGGTCAAAGACTTCCGACTAATATGCACACACAAATGTGCATGCCTGGACATGCACAATGCTACAAACAAAAATGAGGACAAAAATATTTAAATTCTATCCCCAAAGAAGTGACAGGTTTGGCATGAGCTTATTCTGGGTGGTTGCTATTAGGTGGTGGTTGTTTGTTTTAGTTTCTTTTAACCTCTTATTTTTCTACTTCCGTTGGCTGAACTTTCATCTGACTTTTCCCTTGCATATCCTCCTAATCAGAGATGGGGTTGTTGCAGTGTGCCATAATTTATAGTGGGAGAAGTAGCTTTTCCCTAGCCATCTCATTGAAGTTTCTTCTTGTGATTCTAATTTTGGTCACAATGTAGTATTTTAAGGATGTAATGAACTCATGGAGCCCCTTCCATCGTGAAGGATGCTTGCTCCTCTCTCATGTCAGCTGCTCCTCTTGAAGAGAGAGATAGGAGTGAAGAGTGTATTAGTGCATGTATGTTAGGTTTGGATTGGATTTGGGATTGATCAGGACATGCAGGAATGAAAGACAGACACAAGAATGGATTTAAAGAAGGAGGCCACAACTCTTTTAACTGCTGGAAAGGGTGCTAATGCCCACCCCTGCTCACATACCAGTCACTGAACTGGGTCCAGTACAGAGTTTCAGTGTTCCCACTCTATAACTAGAATTTTGGGGTACGGCCTCTTCAGCCTATCCCTAGGACTCAGCTCACTTTGGAATCCTCTCACCTCCCCTGCACACTTTGAGGAGATGAAAGGGCATAAGAGAGACCTTGGTCTTGAAAGTGAACTAAACATTCCTATGCGTATTATCTTGTAATATTAAACTTCAGTTCTTTCTCCTTTAATCTAACTGTGCCTGCCTGTGTGCTGCGAGGAAGGTGAAAAACCTAGGACCTCCCTGCCAGTTTGATGCAATGGGGAAAAATTTCTTCCTGATCTTCCCCCCAAAATGTTGATTGGTCAAACCCATGGCATCCTGGAAGCTTAATACACTCAGCTAAGGGGAGGTGGAGTGGGGGGAGGGGAGAAAGAGGAGGTTGACAGGCAACCATAGAAGCAAAATTGCTCTGGAAATCCCAGAGAAGATTTAAGCTCAGGCCAGCCAATGAGAGGCATAGAACGCCTCTCACACACTGGTAAGGGGAGGGGCAGGAAAAGGTTAGAATGTGACAGCAATTGTACTGGCATTTTGGTATCTCTGCAAGTAGCTATGCCACAACGTTGCTGAGATGAGATGTCCTATCCACCACCTCCTGCTGCGTGGGGGTGCCCTGCATCTTTGCTAAAGAGATGCACCCTCCTGAGTGGCTCAGGGACTGTGCTACCCTTTGTGTCCTGTATAGGGCTGATATCCTTGTCATCTCTTAACAAATAATAAGCAATACAGATTAGCTAGAACAGAATAAAATGGAAAGTGGATTACAGGAGCAAGTGTAATTTTGGAAAGGGAAAGTCTGTAGGAAGGGCATTTAGTAAGCATGGAGTAGTTTGAAGGGCCATAGACATTGAATTTAATAAAATCCCCTGGGAATAATTACAATGAAGAGGACATACACATTATTTTTTCATGTTTAAGTATTTACATGACAGTAGAAGAAAACTAGTGCCTGTTACTTTAATCTTTGCTGCCATAATTTACACCCATATTTTATGATAGGTGTGATAGGTAGACATTTATTACAAATATGTAAAAAATGTTGACTCTTCATGAATTTATTATTTGGGATTTATTTTATTAAATATTCTAGGTACAGTATGATATACTGAACTGATGGTCATTACAGCATCTTAATGATTCATGCATCTATGCCAGTGCTAGGGAAATCAAAGAGCTGGTTTACATTTTCTGAAGGTGAAAATGGATTATTATTAAATATGGAATGAGTCTCCTGAGAATCAGTTCTGAAGGGAACATACATATCAATAATTTCTCTTCTACACTGGGATCCTAATGCATTCATTTATAGTAGCATAAATTCACTGCAAATGGTTGTGCTTTTTGGCAGTTTTTCCTAACATAATATACACATGGAAGATCTTTTTTTATCCTTCAGAAAATATATAACATGCCTAATATTAATTTTGAAATCCACTAATTGTCATAGGTTATGAACACCTGGAAAATGTTGAGCATTTCCATTACCTTAATAGCCATCTCTCCCAGGCAGCCAACCTTGATGTGGAGATCGAGCATAGGATCTGTTGTGCCAACACATTCTTTGGAAAGTTGCTCCTTTGTGTCTTCAACACAGATCTGCAGATGGAAACTAAGATCCTGATCTACAATGCAGTAGTTATTCCCACTCTTCTTTTATGGGTGCAAAACATGGATGACATATCATAGAGCTGACTTCATCTGTACAAAGTGCAGGCTGGTTTCCATATTGGAAGAGAAGGTTAAAGGACTAGAGACCGAAATATCAACCCTGCGTTGCATTAAAGAAAACGAAGGCTTTCTTGATCGAAGACATGATTTGTTACTGCAGGCACAGTGTGAGGAAGATTCAGAGAAGGCAATGCAGGGGAAACTGAAGAATGGGGAAGAAAATTGGCAGCATGTGACCTCCCGAAGAAAGAGAACCCATATTCACACCATGCAGATAGAGGTAAGGAATCATTTTCAGGCTCTCTGCACAGGTACTATGGCAGAGAATGATTTGCAAGACTCATCTGAGGGAATGGATCAGAAGGAGACCCTGTTGATTAGAAGGCAAGGGATGCCTTGTCCTAGGGATGGGGGTTCCACGAACACCACTCCCAAGAGGAAGAGAAGGGTGATGGTGGTCGGGGACTCCCTCCTAAGGGGGACAGAGTTATCCATCTGCCGTCCGGACTGGGAAACTAGAGAAGTGTGCTGCTTGCCTGGAGCTAGAATTCAGGATGTGACGGAGAGATTGCTGAAACTCATCAAGCCCTTAGACCGCTACCCCTTCCTATTTCTCCATGTGGGCACCAAAGACACTGCCAAGAACAACCTTGAGCAGATCACTGTGAACTATGTGGCTCTGGGAAGAAGGATAAAGGAGTCTGAGGTGCAAGTGGTGTTCTCATCCATCCTCCCTGTTGAAAGAAAAGGCCCAGGTAGGGACTGTCTCATTGTGGAAGTAAATGCGTGGTTACGCAGGTGGTGTCAGAGAGAGGGATTTGGATTCTTCGATCATGGGATGTTGTTCTGGGAAGAAGGATTACTAGGAAGAGATGGGATTCACCTAACGAAGAGAGGGAAGAGTATCTTCGCAGACAGGCTGGCTAACCTAGTGAGGAGGGCTTTAAACTAGGTTTGATGGGGGATGGAGACCTAAGCCCGAAGGTAAGTGTGGAAGTGGGACACCCTGAGGAAGCAGATGGAGGAGGGTGCAACAGGGGAGGACTCCTGATTCATACTGAGAAAGTAGGGCAATCGGCTAGTTATCTCAAGTGCCTGTACACAAACGCAAGAAGCCTGGGAAACAAGCAGGAGGAATTGGAAGTCCTGGCACAGTCAAGAAACTGACATGACTGGAATAACTGAGAGTTGGTGGAGTAACTCACATGACTGGAGCACTGTCATGGATGGGTATAAATTGTTCAGGAAGGACAGGCGGGGCGAAAGGGTGAGGAGTTGCCCGGTATGTAAGAGAGCACTATGATTGCTCTGAGCTCCAGTATGAAACTGGAGATACGCCAGTTGAGTCTCTCGGTTAAGCTTAGAAGCAAGAACAATAAGGGTGATTAAGCACGTGATTAAGTGCTTTTCTTAAAAAAAGGATAGGATTATTTTTCTGCTTAAAGTTAAGGATATGCTTGAGTGCTTTACTGAATTGGACCCCAGGTTACTGAGGAATTCATACCTACCTACTCACTTTCTGGTGTAGATCACAGTTGTTGAGAAAAACTTTTAAACTGTTTTAAACTGTTCATACATAGGAAATGTATGAAATATTAAGAAAATGCAGTACAGTGTTTACATCACATTTTATTCCGTCTCCTATAAAACAGGCAATATCCAGTTTATACTAAATAAATATTGGCTACCTGCCATTTTGTTTATGGATAGCAACTTAGTCTATAAAATGGTTACTTTGAGGTTTCCAGATGGAATTATTTGGTAAATGGAAGGAGCCTTAGAAGGAGGGAAATGAAAATGAATTCACTAAGAAATAAAGAATCTGTTTCTTATAGTTCAGTTTGCCAATAGTGCTTCCAATGACTTATTGTGAATGGACTGAGTTATAACAAAAACAGAAATAAAAGAGAGCTCCGGGATAGAAAAAACAATTGTTACCCTTACTTTGACTGATATAATGCAAAGCTATGTTTTTTACACTCAATTAGTTCACACATCGGGTTGGACACAAACCAGAATGTAGAACTTTTTTTGTTTTTGTTTTTACATGATTAAGGGAGACGAGATGAAATAAATTCAGTAAATTACCCTCTGTTCTTTCTTTTGATTGCTTTATTCTAGCTGTTGGTTTTGCACTAGTGAGTTAAGGAATTTTTACTCTTTTATTCCTAATTCTAATTCTATTCCTGATATAAAACTTCTGTAATTAAAATAGAGCAAAGGTTCCTTTTTCAAAGCAATTTGTTTCATTGTATCAACAATGTGTTATGCTGCACAAATGTTTATGCAACAAGGTTTAGAGTAGGAATTTTTTTACTGGTATGTTTTATTTCAAAATGTTTGTGGCTTGAATTTTAGTAAAGGACAGATAGTATGGTAGGCTAACAGCTGTTTGGAACCATTTAAGCAGAGAAAAGTGTTTGTGTGGCTGAATACTTCAAGAAATTTATTTATGCTTAATGATCTTTCCTTGCATTTTTAATATTAATGCAGTAATGTTAAGCACTGTCATGTTTGATTGCTGATATGACTGTTTAGTACCTCCTAAGTTTAGTGACAAAATTGTTTTTTTCAAATATAGCTTTGATAAAATTCTTCATCATTGCAGAGGATAAAAAAGAGCAAAACCAACCAACCAAACAAAACACCAGGATCCTTTGCCTTTCCAAGTTATGTGCCAGTAATCTGTCTGGAAAGGATATGGATAAAAATGGTGTGTATCTATTTAAAGATTAAGATGAAATTAAAACAGCAAGTATTGGTGTAGATCGATGGATGATTTTAAACACTCAAGGTCCATAATCCTTTTGTATATGAAATATGTATATTGTCAGTTTAAGTAACTTATCTAGCAATATCCATTTCTTATTTGTGGATTCAGTTGTGAGTTCCCATACTTCAACTTAAAAAAATTCCTATTTAGAGGACTAGAAGTCCAGTAAATGTAACAGTTTTTTCCTTCTGTGTCTGGTCTTCTATAATGAAACTATTAATAAACAAAATAGTAGAAACCTGCTGGGTAAAAATTCCAATTACACATTTTACTCCAAAAAGCACATCAAATAAATATTGCACTTTATTTCTAGAAGATGCATCAGCTTTAGTTAATTTACATAAATTATACAACTCATTATCTTTGTTTATAAAGCTTTAGCAAAATTTTGGCTCATGAATGCTAAGAAATCTGTTAAATTCAGTTCAGTCTGCTTTACTACCTCTGCACCTTTTTGTTAATTTACACAAGAAATATCTGAGACTGCTAGCTCAGGAAGTGGTGCCCATTACCATTAATAAATGGGTGCATTAAGTTTGACTTATGTTTGTTAATATTAAACAAATAAATTAAGCTCTTCTCTATGCTTTCTTTTAATTTGCTGTATTTCCATGACACTTTTGCAAGTTATTTTTACAGACCTAATAAGTCTGATGTAAACACATCCACATTTATATCATTGAGTTACAAAGGTTTAATGCTGTTCATGCACTAAATATATGGTCTGTGTAACTACACGGAGGATTTAAGTTGATAGATTAAGATTTAAGTGTATGGGTTAATAAACAGTACTTAACCCAACTATTGTATCTGATTTTGATCACTATATGATATCTGCTCGTAGTAATTACCTAATGGATAATAATATTTTGGTGTCTTATATTTCACTGAACAAGTGTCTTGGGATGTGTTAGGACTTCCTGTTTAGATTTGGAAAGTATATTCAAAAGACAGAAAAACTGGGATCTTATATAATTGCTTAGTTTTCCTTCTCAATTAAATATTGTACATTTTTGCACTGGATACACCATTCAGGATATCTATCCTCTTAATACCAGCAGAGCAGTAAACACATTTTGAATGATTTATAATAGACTGTGGAGATTAATTATGAATTGTAATAGGAAAAAGGTTATTGTGATGTATCTGTGGAGCTGGAATTGTTCTCCTTAGAGGAGCAGAGAAGATATTACCGTTTGAATTTTGTGTGGAAATGCTTTTATTGCTAGGCCCTTGTGCATTTGCAATCACTGGCTGAATGTGCTGATGTGTTGTTCAGCTCCCTTCATTGTCTGAGTTAACCTTTGTTGTAAGAACATATAAGAAACTTTGTGGGAACAAACACATTTTTAACTGGCAGCTTGCTTTAAATCTGCTTGTTGCTTTTAATAAGTGCTGAATCACATATTAATGTTGTAATGAATATATGCTCTACGCTGGACCCTGAGGCACAAGGTCTCAGTCTTGGAGTAAATTTTGGGGGATACAAGAATTAAAAACTTAATTCTATTTGTTGATTTTCCACTAGGAGGAATGCAAAAATCTCACCCCAGATTCAGCAATAGTTAACTGGTTTACAATGTAAGAATTGTACTGCTGCAGAATGGATTTGACTTTGACTTTCAGGGCTATTGTATGAATGCTGACTCAATCTTTTATTACAACATGGTTCTCATTATTGGACTGTGCTCTCATTAGACATTGAAACTGCTTAAAGAGAATCATAAGGCTATGAATGCAAATTAACACGAATTCCAGTGCAGAGGATCTTAAACTGTGTACCTCATCAAGAGGCAAAGTTGATCTTTTCCTTTAAGTCTCCCACCTCCTTTTTAAAAAGTCTGCTGTGAAAATCATAGATGGTCCAGGGAAATAGTCAGGATCTAGGTTAGATTTAGGATTTATGGCTGGGTTTCCAGCTCATCAGATTTTGACCCCTTAATGGCATTGAACTTCTTGCAGCTGATCCAGTATCTTGGGCCAGAATTGGTAAGAATGGCATCAAAGGGTCATTGAACTTGGTTCATCATAAAGACAAACAAAAGGAAATGCATTTAGCTAAAACTTTTTTTTTAGACAACATTTTTTTTTACTTTGATCTTTAATTTAAAAAACCCACAGAAAATTCATAGCTAAAGCTGAAACTCTATGCTCAGCCCTCCCTTTGTGTTCAGCTTAAGAACATAAGAATGAACCTGCTGGGTCGGACCAATGGTCCATCTAGCCCAGTTTCCTGTGGGCTAGAATGCCACTATCTAAATCCATGGTATGTCTGCGCCTTGAATACTGCATGCAGTTTTGGTCACCCCATTGCAAAAAAGATGTATTAGAATTGGAAAAGATACAGAGAAAGGCAACAAAAAATTAAGGGTAAGGAAGAGCTTCCATATGATTAGAGATTAAAAAGATTGGGACTGTTCCGGTTGGAAAAGGGACAGCTAAGGGGGGGATATGACAGAGGGCTATAAAATGATGAACAGTGTGGAAAAGGTGAATAGGGGAGTGTTACTTACTCCTTCACATAACAGAAGAACCAGGGGTCACCCAATGACATTAATATAGAGAAGATTTAAAAGAAACAAAAGGAAGTTCTTCTGCACACAATGCATAGTCAACCTGTGGAACTCGTTGCCTGGGGATGTTGTGAAGGCCAAAACTATAACTGGGTTCAAAAAAGAATTGGATGAGTTCATGGAGGATAAGTCCCATCAGTGGCTATTGGCCAAGATGATCAGGGATGCAACCCCACACGGTGCATGTCCCTAAGCCTCTGACTGCCAGAAGCTGGTAGAGGATGATAGGGGATGGATCACTTGCTGCTAGATGGATCATTGGTCTCACCCAGCATGGCCATTCTTATGTTAATAGAATTTGATCAGCCTTAGCTTCATGGGGGAGAGGTATTATTTGCTCTTGCAGTTTTCAGTTTCCCTGAACTTTGAAATATTTCCAGGAAGATTTACTAAAATGTGCAAAATGCTGAAGAGTTGATTGATTGAATTGTCACATGATATTGTGGCATTGTATTTTGGCTTCTGACTCCTCATAGCGTGATGCCCTAGAATTATAGAGATTCAGTGTGTTTAGAACTATATTGGGCCCTTAAGGACAGAAATCTTGCTTTTAAGATTAACTGTGGTTCTCATATTAAGCTTCCATTTTCAATTATGCAGGGGTTTTCTTGTTTTGGGTCTTTTGGGCTGTCTTTATGGGTTATTTATAAGGAAGTTTAGCTTTAATATGTGCTATTTGTAGTTGCATTAAGAAATAGGTATACCTAGCACTGCAGTTTATTAATGTAGCCTTCCTCTTGAGGTAGAAAAAGACATACTTTTGTCTGAACAAAACTCCTTCCTCCTAGTCTGAATGCTCCTGTCCTTTGGATCTCAAAAAGGACTCTTAACTTTTATTTTTAAAACAGGAGGGTTTTGTGAGACAGCAAAAGTATTGTGTGCTTTCACTTGAATAAAAAGGGCCATAGGGGTAATAAAATGACTATATGCAGCTGACTTAGGTCTTGTATTCTGGAGATCTATAAAGCCAGGGGGCTTGCAGTCCTGAAGCTGTCACAAGACATCCTACCAGGGTGGTGGAAGCTCTCTGGCAGAATATAAAGGAGCTGTGCATCAGGAAACATGTGAAGCAGCTGTTTGGAGTGGTTTGTGCATTTACAAAACAACATAAATAAAATATTCAGGTTTCAGCAGAGTTTTTTTTTTTTTTTTTGGTTTGGTTTGGTTTGGGTTTTTTTGCCACAAGCTTGCTGTAGGCCATGTTTTTCTCCTCAGTAGCCTGTTTTTCATACTTCTGTTCAAGCTCGCATCATACTAGATTGGGAGCTAATGCAATCTTAATATGCCTTTAAAACAGGTATAGCAAGGGCTTTTATAACATTTCTTTGGTTTACAAGGTCTCCGTGATGAAATGAATGCAGAAGAGCAACCTCCAGTGTAAATCATTTACCAAGTAGCTGTTGGACTAGTGGGGATAGCAGAAAGGGCCTGGAGAAGAAATGTCTTAATATTATTTTACTGCAGTGTCCTGAGAGAGAATCTGCCCGAGTGGGAAGTATGGAGAGGGTGTTTTCACACCACCATGAAAGTTAGAGATCAAAAAGCAATGTCAGGTTCTCTAATTAATCTCCCTGGCCCAAGCACACGAGTTCTCCTTGAAGTATGCTGTGCAATGTTTTATTCAATGTAGTTTTAACTGTCCCAAGTAACTGGGCTACCACTACTTCCGGGGGTAATTCCACAATCTAATAGATCTCACCATCAGGAAGTCTTTCCTGCTGCTGAGCCTAATTTGTTCCTTAATTTCATCCTATTGCTTAGCATCCTCTACAATAATGATTTGAAGTAGTAATTCCTTTATGCCTCCTGTAGAGGAGAAGCCCTTTAAGGTGTAATAAATCAGAAAATGTTCAGTCAACTTTTCTGGTGGAAAATATGGTGTCTGTGCCTTGTCACACAAGGTTGTGCTAGTTGTTTGTATTCAGGATGTTTTAACTTCTGTCGCCAATAACAACATGTCAGCAATGTCTGGAAAGGTGAATAGATATAACTGGCTTATTTGGGATACTTCCTTGCTTTCATCAGTTATACATGCCCCTCCAGACACAAACACCTGCATATACATGTCTAGATGATTTCTTGAGGGGTGTGTCAAACTCTAAGCATATTAGCATCACATTTTTTCATTGATATTACTTGAAATTCTGAGAGGACATAAGAGAGCTCAGAGGTTTCTGGAGGGACAAATGGTATATATAGTGATCGCTAACTAGTGACTGGCCTGCTGAATGGAGATGGCTGGTATGTAGGCAAGCGCACTACGTTTCTTTCCTAGTTTCACTTAATCTGAAAAAAAAGTTGCTTTCATGTTTAAACTGCAGTGAGAATGCTAACACTGTACGTGACTTCAGTGCTAGGGCTCTGGTCTTGCTCTGCAGTTGCTGGACTCCTTTACTCCAAGGACACCCCATTGAAATCCAAGTAATGTTAGGATGCATATACAACATGCAGCAGCACAACAGATGTTTTCTTCCTCCTGGACACAACTGGGATCTTTAACAGGTATCAAAGTGCCAACGTTCAAATACTGGTAACTCTCTTTTTAATTGGATTTATGCAATCCTAAACAAGAAAAAAGTCATATTAAACAAGTGAGCTAGAAGAAAGCAAAGCACAAAAAGATATTTTATTTAGGATTTTTCTGCAAATGTACTTCTGTTTGGTATCCCAGTATGCCAAGTGCCACCCTCTGGCTCACTGCCTTTTGGGGAATTTTTGCATTTGAGTTGTGGGCAGAACCCCCACATGGGAGAGTGGGGGGGAAGGGTACACTTTACTGGAGGCCCTGGGGGGTGCGGCCCAGGCTGCAACCCACATTACCATGCGGAAAACATTTTTCATGGCTCATGAGATTGTATGTATGGGACAAGGGATTGTGGTATGTGTGTGGGAGGGAGCCTGTGTTACAAGTTGGTACTGGGCCTGAAAAAATTATGCTTTGGCCCTGGTTGTGGGGCACACACGAACCACATGGCAGGTGGGTATGGAGCTGGGAGCAAGGGGCCAAGTTCCCATCATGCAACTTTCTCCATCCCATAATGCCAACCCTATCCCATAATTTTCACACCTTTTAAAAAAATCTCTCATGACACTTGTCAATGTCCACCATCTCTGACAGAAACATGGTGCTCGCACAGCTCTGCACTGTTGTCATGAACATTGCAAACACAGGATGAATGATCCTCCAGCGTTTGCAGAGCTGCAGAAAGTACTCACTCCAACAACAGGGTACATGATGATTTCTTTGCGGACTGATTGCTAAGGGATATAGACAAAAAAAATGAAGAGTGTTGTTGGTATTCAGTGAGCAGCTACAGATGTTGGAGCGGCACTTTTGGGTCTGAAAAATGAATGCTGACTGGTAGGCTTGCAGCATAATGAAGGTTTGTGACGATGAGCAGTGGCAGCAGAACTTTCAGTTGCAAAAAGCCACATTCCTGGATAATTATGCTGAGCTCATGTCAACCTTCCAGCACAAGGATGTGAGCTGTACTAGGAGCTGAGAAGTGAGTGTCAATTGCAGCGTGGAAGCTTGCAATGCTGGTTTGCTATTCGTCAATAGGAAATCATTTTGGTGTTGGAAAATCCACAGTGGGGGCTGTTGTCATGCAAGTGTGTTGGGTTGTTAATCATATCCTGCTACTCTCAAGTGTGCCTCTAGGCAATGTACAGGGCATTCTGGATGGATTTGCAGCTATGAGGTTCCCAGACTGCGGTGGGACGATAGGTGGCATGCACATCCAGCCCTATTTTGGTTCCAGCACACCTTGCCACAGACATCATCAGACAGGGCTACTTTTCTATGGTTATGTAAGCACTGGTGGGTCGCCAGGGATGTTTTATTGATATCAGTGTTGGCTGGTCATGGAGGTAAGGTGCCTAACATTCACATCTTTAAGAACATAGCACTGTTTAGAAAGCTGTAAGCAAGGATGCTTTTTCCCAGCCGTAGATTACCATTGATCATGTTAAAATGCCAGTAGTAAGCCTGGAGGAGCTGGTCTACCCCTTGCTTTCCTGGCTCATGAAGTTATACATTGGCCACTTTGACATCTACCCGGAAAGATTCAGCTACTGTCTCAACAGGTGCAGAATGACAGTAGAACATGCTTTCAGTAGATTGGAGGGATGCTGATGGTGTTTACTTATTCAATTAGAGGTTAATGAGAAAAATATTCCAGTGGTTACAGCTACCTGTTCCGTCCTGCATAATATTTGTGAGACAAAGGGGGGAAAGTTGTTGCCAGGTGAAGGGCAGAGGTGGAGTGGCTTTCTGCTGAGTTTGAGCAGCAGACACAAGGACAAACCAAAGAGCTCAATGTGAAGCTATGAGACGGAGGGAAGCCTGGGAAGAGGTTTTAATGGTCAATTACAGTAATGTACTATGCTTCAGTGTGGTCTATCTGGCCCTTAGGTTCTAGGGGTGTTAGCAGTTGTGTAGTGCTTGGATTATATTTATGAATATCACACTGTCTTTTAAAGAACCTATGAATTATGCAGTGCTTACTGCACATTTATAGTTATTACATTGCTTTTCACTGAATTCGAGTTCTGAGGTCCTGTTCTATTGCAAGTAATGTGCTTTGATTGTAGTAGTAGGCATTCTACAGTATCAGTTGTAACATCATAAAGAAGAATTTATTTCCAAGAAAGTGAACATATTTGCATACCAAAACCAATGCAAAAATGTGCAATTTAAAAACAATACAGAGCAAATTTCTAAAATAAATTAATGTACTAGAAGTTTAACATTAGAACAGGAAAAAAGATTCCTGTCCATTTCTGCCAAACATACACCAGCCATTGCTCTCACAGGTCAGTGAACGTGAAGCTGTGGCTTTCCTTGCCATCTGCTGGCACAGAATGGTAGGAGAAGGAATGTGGCCTATGATGCCATGTGGAGTGTTAGGGGTGTAAGTAGCTGCTGAAATGGAGTTCTGCATTCCACAACAAAGTGAGGCGACCCCACGACTGTTGGATCTGTAGTTCAACTGGAACATTTCTCTTTGCTGCCTGAGAAACCCCATTATATCCTTGTGCATCTGTCTCTCCTTATGTGAGTGGGAGACAAATGTGAAGGTAGACACATGCACAACAAAAATGATGCAAAGCAATTTATATTGGCCTAACTTTGTAGTGTAGGCCAGGCCTAAGAGAATTTGACCACAGAACAAATTTTATCCCTTTTTAAACAAACAAAAACTCAACAATAATTATGAGGAAAGAAAGAAAATTAAAAGATCAAGCGGTGAACGGAGATGTAGCAGCTTAAAAACTCTATATAAGTGATTATTGCAATCAAAGGAATTCTGTTTGGTTTGAGTGAGTGTAAATGGGGTCAGGATCCATTTTGGGTGGATAGAAAGTAGGCAAGCTCCATTTAAATCCAGAGCAACTGTCTCTTCAGCGTAAGGTATAATAATCGTCGTGTGGCACAGGTTTGCAATAACTGTTCAGATAATTGCTTTGTAATTGAACGTATACCGTTTTTCCCTGTTTATTAAATAGCATGAATAAAGCCGAATTGCATGTGGAAGGATTGCAATTCAAATTCCATTCATTAAAGGCTGAACATTTTCCATTTAGCATGTAAAGGCAGTTTCTATTTAAATTATTCCAAAAGGATCTCCATGGACTAATGACGTCAGTGTCTAGATGGATTGAAATTGTTCGAGTAATTGATACAACAACTGTATGGCATACGTTGGGGGAGGGGGAGAAAGAAACTGGTGATGTAACTTGTGCAATTTTCTGTTCAGGCAGAAGTGGGAGTGTGACTGCTCAATGTGTTAAATGCAGTCTGAAAAACATGAATATTTTACTATCAGGCATTCTAAATAGCATGACTTGCTAGTGTCAGTTGAAAGATGGAGATTTCTTCCAGTTTCACTTTTTATTATGCCATAGATGTTAATAACAAAAATATTCTATCAATGTCTAGAATATTTACATCTTTCTATTAACAAGCCCTTCAGACTTTCTTCCACCTGGGTACCTGTTCCCCCTTTCACTGCAGCCTGAGACACGAGCACCAATAGTGAGGTGAGAATAACATTACTTCCAAGATCACAATCTTCAGATATTCAGAATACTCTTCCGAGTTCAGGGCTCTGAATTCACCTCTGAAGGTGAGTCCAAACCAGCCTGAACTATTTGTGAATTTCATGCATCCAGTGTGAACCCAGTCCCAGAAGGGAAAATAAAGAACTTACATGTTTATTTAGATTAAAATACAAAGACTTCTCCTATGCACATCAGTAGTCACCCGATGTCAATGAATTAGAATCAGATTCCATACCAGCTAGCAGCTTAACCAAGTCCATTCACTAGAGGAGTAAATTAAGTTAACCTTCTAGCAATTTACAGCAGTAAAATATATTCAGTCCACCAAAGAGCTTCATACCCTTTGCCCTCTCTAAAGCCTTAGAAAATACAGAATAAATTTGTAGCATGCCCTTCTGGACGATGTACATATAAGTGAAACTTGCTGTAGTTGTGGTGGTTCCGGATTACCTTCTGTAAGTGAAAACTGAAGTGGTTAGTAGGTCCTGGAGAGAAAGGGAATGAGCCTGTTGAAGAACCAAAATCCTTAACTATCTAGGGAGAAACTTGCTTTTGGGTTGGGTTGGCCAGATGGAGAGATTGCGGGTCTGAGTCAGAGAGAACTTAGATGGTGGAATGAGTATTACTGAACTAAGAATCCCCAGAGAATCCTGAGTAGAAGGCTAGGACTGGATTTTTTTCTTTTTGTTCATATGTGGGAGGTTATTCTTGTATAGAATCTGATTTGTTTGTTAATAAAGTCAAAGCCCAGGAAGAGGGTGAGTTTTGATCTTACACAGGGCGTGTGAATTGTGTTTTAAGGCAGATGGAAGGTCAGCTGCTCCCAGAGACATAGGAACAAACTTACTGTGGTGTATTTTAGGAAATACAGGATTATCTCAAATGCAGAACAGGTATAAAAGCAGAAAAGCTGAAGAACTTGTTACAGCTCCTAAACAGTTCCCTTAGATGAGTACAATGCATTCCCTGGGAATCATGCCTCTTAAATGTGACCTATATAATACCCATTTTGATGTTATAACTAGTACTTTGCACTTGCATAATGCGTTTCATCTGAGAATCTCCAGGTGCTTTACAGACCTCTGCTGTCTACTACTATCAAAATAACCTGAACAGTGTTTTAGAAAGTGTAAAGCTCTGGGAAGGCTGTGATAGTGACTTTGGAGGTATTCCTCTGCTGAGATGTTTCCAGGACAGTCACCTGGCAATCAAATCTTGTGTTAATAATAGCATCATATTTAATCATAGAACAAACTTGTGTTGAAAATAAAACAAACCGTGAAAGTAGATAAATTAATTTCTTTTAAAAACCTTGAAACAATTCTTAATTTTTTTAATTGTACAATTACTCAGACTAAATATTAAAAATAGTTTTAGGTTGAATGTATTCTTGCAACATTAATATAATTGCAGCGGCTTAATTTGGCATAAAAGGTTTAATGAAATATTTTAATACAATTGTACATTCAGTTTACTAGTTTATATCAATTTCATGGTGTATTAGTAGGTTTTATATTATGAAAAACACTTCCAGTTGATATTTTCATTTATGGAAAAAGCATGTTGCTAAAATGCTCTCTCAATGTAAAAATCGCACTCACCACAGCAGTAGTCAGTACATCACCCAGCTCCGGTGGGTTGGAAACATGTGCTTCTCAGATGCTAATTCCCCGTTCCATGCAGGTGGCACTGGGCAGGGATGGGCAAAGACGTAGAGCCTTGGCCAATGCTGCTGAGCTGGTTTTGAGAGGGAAGTGATCTGTGCAAGCTCGACACTTGGTGCAGATTACTTCTCCCCTGGAACAAAGGTGGAAACCAGGAACCAGACTGTGATTGTTGGTCTAGTCTTGGGGCAACACAACAATGTGTTACTCCTTTCTGAGGCAGATTGTAAAATAACAGTCTGGTCTCTTGTGATATTGCATTGTATAATTGCATACAAAATGGCAGCAACTGTCATGAAATCTGGGGCTTGTATGACATCTTTGTATACCCACAGAAAGTAATACAATACAAACCAAAACCTGATTCACCTCTGTGGAGAGGAAGTATTGCCTAATGGATAGAGTGTGGGGCTGACTCAGATTAAGGTGACCTGGATTCTGTTCCTGGCTGTGCTGCTGTCCTGGTGCGAGACCTTGGGCAAGTCATTTTACCGGTTTGTGAATCAGTTCCTCCATCTGTAAAATTGGAATAATGATATCGATCCCCTTTGTAAACAGTTTCAGATCTATGGGAGTAAAGCGCTGCATGAGCGCTTAATATCATTATTTGTAAATGCTGGATTCCATTGTGGCTTCCTATCTTCCACTGAGGGATGTGTTTTGAATTGGTAGGGTAATCTAGGATAATCTATTTATCATGACATACAATCATCACCTGACCATATTATTTGTTTGTTGTTCCTCTTTCCCTTCCTTCCATCTCTCTGTCCGTTTTGTCTTTTTAGAGTGTAATCCTTTGGCGCTAGCAAATTGTGGGAACTACCAGAAACAAATAGTAAATCATGAGTGGTGATGTAATGGGTGATTGCTGAATCATTGTACCCGGGTCTTGTAGTTAATATGCTAAGTAACAGTGATGGTAAGCCAAGCTGCAGTACCCAGACAGAAAGAAATATGTTAATGAGAAAGGGACCTGTTCTTCTTTGAGTGATGTTCCCATGGGTACTCCACTGTAGGTGTTGCAGCACTTTTGCATCTGGAGTCAGAGATCTTTAATGGCAGTGCCCGCCAGACTGCACATGCGTACCTCCCCTGCCTCATGCAGCACCCGGGGAATATAAATAGCACTGTGCAGTCCGGCTGCCCTCAGTTCCTTCCCTACTGCCTACAGTCTGTAACAGAACTCTCAGCAGAGCCCTTTTTTGCCTCATCCATTTAAATGTTCCTGTCCAAACACCTCATAGATAGTTAGGTTTTTCCTTTTTCTTTCTTCTTTAAAAAAAAAAAAAGCATATTGGCATATTCTTTTCCTCCAGTTATTTGACAACCCTTAGTGAAGTGTAGCTTCTTGCTCTCCCACTTTTCCTCCTGGGAAGCTCAACTCTGCTCAAACAAGAAAACAGCCAAAATACAGTCCCTGGCTAAATCTATCAGATCTTTGGCTTCTGAGAGAGTTCAAATCTCCTTGGGAAAATTGAGCCTCATAACTTCAAGAGTGATGGACCACTGTAGGGCATATGATAGGCTAACGGCATCACCTTCAGTGCGTGGTGACCGAAGTCAGCTGTCTTCTTCAGCAGTGGCACCAATGCCCTTCATGATGCCGAGACACCCAAAGGCACCGAAATCGGCAGCAAAGAAACCTTCTGCTTCAATCCGGACTTTGGCATTGGCCTTATCCTCCTCCCTGGCACCACCTACTGCCTCTCATGAGAAATACATGATGGCACCGTTCACCACAACAGCACCATTGACACCGCAGGAGTTCAGATACACTTCCGATTTAACGGTGTCTCATACTCCTGAGTCCTCTCTTCTCAAGGGTGACCCAGTCCAAGTTCCATGGTCACCATTGATCCGTGCCTCCTTCTCTCCTATGGGAACAGCCCCCCCTTTACTCCCCCCCGAATGATGTAAAGGAAGAAGAGAAAGAATATGCTGAGTCTGTTGGGAACCATAGAACCAGTCCTCATAAGATACAGAGGGCAGTGATTCTATTCTCACTATTTCCTGGTTCAGAAGAAATCTGGCAGTTGGTGTCCCATCCTGGACCTCCACAACCTGAACAAGTTTGTCAAACTGCATTGATTCAAGATGGTCACCCTCTCCACTATTATACCACCACTGGAACAAGGAGACTGATTCTCAGCCCTCGACCTACAAGACACTTCCACATTACCATTTATTCCACTCATAGACATTTCCTATGATTCACCATGGGCGATGATCACCTTCAATACAAAGTACTCCCTTTTGACAGTGCCACAGGTTTTCTCCACGATACTCATGGTTGTTACAGCTCACCTTTGGGGGGGAAAAAAGGAATCATGATCTTTCCATATTTGGACGACTGCCTCCTCAAGGCTCCATCCAAACACAACATGCACCAAGCAATCTACACAACCATGACTGTTCAGCAATCTAGGTCTCCTTATAAATATGGAGAAATCCATTTTGAGATCGGTGCAAACACTGGATTTCATTGGCATTCAACTAAACATCATACAAGCAAGAGAATTCCTGCCATCTCACAGGTTAATAGCCATAACTGATCTCATCTCAAGCACAAGGACATGGCCCCGAATCTCAGCATGCACTTGCCTTCAACTCTTGGGACACATAGCAGCAGCCGCTCTCCTTATTCACACACCTCCCTGTTAAACATTTCATGAGGGGCATTCAAAATCTTCATCCACAGATACAAGCCCCACTCCTTCCTGGCATCTGAATCTAGTCCTATGATCCTTGATGAAACCTCCTTTTGAACAAGTGGCTACATGTTCACCATTACACCTAGCCATGAAAACAGCCTTCCTTGTTGCCATCACCTCAGTCTGATGTGTAGGAGAAATCTTAGCCATCATGGCTCATCCACCATATACTGTGTGTCATAAAGACAAAGTCATGCTCCACTCCTATCCCAAATTTCTTCCCGAAGTCATAACAACCTTTCATCTGAACCAACCCATTCACCTTTTTTTCCAAACCTCATAACCATCAACGAAATGCCACTTTTCACACACTTAATGTAGGACATGCACCAGTCTTCTAACTTGGTAGAACAAGACCCTTCAGAAAATCACCATGCCGATTCATTTCCATCACGAAAAGTCAAGAGTGAGGCTATATTGAAACAATGCCTTTCCAAATGGATCTCACAATGTTACGCCTCTCAAATGAACTACATAATTAACAAGCTTCTTCCTCAATAAGGACACATTCCATGAATGCTATTTCTACCTCCTCTGTGTTCCTAAATGATGTGCCCATTACTGACAAATGTAAGGCAACCACATGGGTGTCCTAAGACACATTCGCCTGACACTACACAGTTATGCTGACTCCTCCGCAGACACTATCCCTGGACACACATTCCTATCCTCAGCTTTACTCGCCTCTCCAAAGCCCCAACCTTCCCACTAGGAGGACCTGGGGGGCACACATCTCAAAGAACCTCAGTTACTGCACAAGGTGAGTAACTTTCTTTTTGAATGCATGGAGAATTTCTTTGTGACTCCCCATTAATACTATGGGCCAGATTCTTTGTTGCATCCATCCAGCACTGGATATAGTCGAAAGGAGTGGCTGTCATTGTTACCTGGATGTAACCAACTCCCTAATTCTCTTACTGATTCTAGCTCCAGGTACATGGTAGAGCAGCTTAGTGGGCTTCTATAATGTTCTGCTGGCAGTGATCCCTATGGGACGGCCTGTCATCAGTGGATATACAGTAGAATCTCAAAGTTACAAACACCAGAGTTACGAACTGATCGATCAACCACACACTTCATTTGGAACCGGAAGTACGCATTCAGGCACAGCAGCAGAGATAAAAAAAATCCCAAAAAACATATACAGTACAGAATGTTAAATGTTAACTACTAAAAAGAAAAATAATAGCGAGAATTTTTAAGCAATCGGTAAACTCGGGGGTTGTGCCGTA
>ML675630.1:946586-980751 GCA_007922155.1 Mesoclemmys tuberculata | reverse complement strand
ATCATATTGGTCCCTTCTGACCTATGAGTCTATGAGTCTATAAAAAGGAAAGTTTAAAAAAAGATTTGACAAGGTAAGGAAACTTTCTGTGCTTGTGTCCTTTAAGTTAAGATGTATAAAAGCAGTATTTTTCTTCTGCATAGTAAAATTTCAAAACTCTATTACGTCAATGTACAGTTGTAAACTTTTGAAAGAACAACCATAACATTGTGTTCAGATTTACAAACATTTCAGAGTTACAAACAACTTCCACTCCTAAGGTGTTCGGAACTCTGACTCTACTGTACTCTGGATCCTCCTCGGAAGCTTTGGGAGGAGTGGGGTTGGGCATTGAACCGTCCTTAGGTTCTGCTGGTCCATTCTCAGCTGGAGATGCCCTGAGCAGGTAGAATCCCTGGCAGGGGCATTAGGGCTAAGCTCTGAGTCATTGGCACTATCTAAGTGGCTCAGAAAGAACAGATCAGGGATGAGAATCTGCCTCTATATTCTAATGGAATTTCACACAGTTGGAAACATGCTTCACATCATGAATGCTGAAGACAAAGTGGAGACCTGTTATCTCCAGTTAAATGAAAAAGGAACTTGCCCAAGAACCAAGTACAATGTCTTGCATGATAAAGTCCCGACAGTAGCAATGGCTAAAATTTGTCATTACATTTTCAATTAGAATTACTGTGCAATTAGAGATGAAGATGAAAGTGGAAGGTGGCATGTAGCATCTACAGGTCATTAAAACCAGAGCGTTCCCTCGGACATTGTCACTTGTAAATATTTCTCTGAATTGTATCTTGTCTATCTGTAGTCATTATTGTGGATACCAATGAAAAGAGGTCAGCAAATTAGTATGCTTCATTAGGAATAACATAAGAATTTTCTAATTTGTACTTCAATGTATTTGTCTTCTAAAAGCTGCTTTTTTTTTTTTTAAGGTAAAAGGAATGCTCTTTTTCTTTTTTCCCTTCTGTGAAAAACATTTAACATTTCTTAATTATTGGCACTATAATTCATAAGAAAATTAGTATAGGTGAGACCACTACATATTAAAATCCTTATTAAAGAAAATATTGGAACAAGAAAACAAATCTGAAACAAGTTAATACACATCCTTATATAGCCATCTTCAACCATGGGGTTTGTGCCATGGGGGAGAATGTAAAGCACAAATGCACAGTGACATTTATATTGACTATTTCAGTTTGAAGAAATTTTAAATTAAATATGCTTTCCACCTGCACTATGAAAAATCCATTTACGGAAACAAAATCCAATAGGAGATCTAAAGATTGGTGGCCAGAAATGAAATATTTTGAAAATAAAATATATGGAGATTGAGCAATCCAATCTGTGGTCTCTGTTTAATGTGCTGAAGGTTGAGATTTATTGGACTGCACTTCCTCCTGATAGTGTTTGCAAAATACTTTTTACATCTTGGCAATTTAAAAAATATAAAGTTTACAAAGAACCACCCTAATTTCTCAGTCAGACACAATATTCTGCATACACTTGGAGCCCCCTTTAGACCACTTTTAATATATGTTGATAATTTTTATGAGAACATGTTGACAGGAAATGTACCCTGAAAATCATGTCTTAATTTTGAAGATTAAAAATATTATTTTAATGAAGGATATTTTTATGCATTAGGAGATTTGTTCTCAGTCGAAACTGGTTTCCTCTAATTTAACACCAAAGAGAACCAGAATTGTGGATTGATTGACCAAATTAGTTAACTTGTTCTCATTAAATTAATTTTTTAATAAAAAATTGATTCTTTACTGGTTCCATCTTATATGGATTTCACAGCTGTGGTCCTTCTCTTATGTCACAAATCAGAATCAAATACGATTTGACTATATGAAGCACCTTTCATTCTGAATTCTTAAGTGTTTAACAAAGAATCACATAATGACAGTGTCCAGGCTGTGCACAGACATGGCACTAACTATACGCTCAACTCTGATAACTCCAGAACAGTATTGAATGTTAGACTCTATTTTTGCTTCTGAAGCAGTGTGCACTCCTGTTAGTGCTGATAGCTTTATAATTCCTGCCTAAAATCTCACTCATGACACCTGTTGGCATACCTCGACCTGATAGACTCCATTTCCAGTCCAGTCAGGAACCCACTCTACAATGTTTTTATTGCTGTATTTGTCATGGATAACAACTTTAGTATCCCTTTCTTTTCTTCCTGTGACCTTCACCTGTAACTCCTTTGAAAGGGAAATATTCTCCACCAGCTACTCATTTTCTAAAAGATTTCAAATGGAGTAAAGTACTTTGAGTAAAATCCACTGTAGTTCCTCATAAGATGAGCAGGTTTACCGTTTCTGTAGGGATCCACATGAAGATACAGAATGTCCAGATTGTAATCTCATAATTGCATTGTCAGCTGTGCCTGAGATGACAACTTGGACCAAAAATGCTGAGGTTACGCTACATTTCTACCTCAGTTTTTTGAGTGATATGACTCTTCTTGTTTGTTGTTTTTTTGGTGGATTTTTTTGGATATTTTAGAAATTCAAACCTTTTTTTCTGTGAACCTCTAACATGCAGATTACAATAAAGATGACGTCTTGTTATCGATACTATGTGCCGTCTACCTAATAACTGTCTATACAGGATAGGTGAATTAGCACCATAGTTTCAGAGATTCTTCTTTGGAACAGAGAGGGTTTGATTCTGATCCCATTTGCAACAGTGCAATCAGAAGTAAATGCAGTGAGATCAAAATCAGGCCCAGAGTCTTAAGTGCTTCAAAGATATGACACATTTTGTTTTTTCTTAATTAGAAACAGTCTTTTGTCTACTTGCACATGAAAAGGAATTTATGGGAATTATACCAATATTATTTTCTGTGTGTGCTGCTTCCATGACCCTGACATACTGCTGGGATTTTTTGAAAAGCAAAAGTGACTATTCACTTGGTGTACGTAGACTTCTGACCACACAGAACACAGTAAGAAGGAAGAAGTCAGCTAACATAATTCATATAATGCATGTGATCTTAGGTCCTGCTCCTGCGGGTCTGCTGGCAGTGAGATGCTTGCAGTATTGAGGCCTGCGTTGTCAAGATGAAGGCAACTTGTTATAGTTTTTTCATATAACAGCAGCCATTAAAAAATCAACTTTTATCAACTGTTTACCACGTACTTACCACAGATATTTCCCATTCTAAGTAGATAAAAAAAATTGGTAATACAAGATTTCTCTATGTGGTAATATTTAGCACATACTGAGGTTTTTAATGGCAACTGCTGTGTAGCATAATATTTATTCAACTGCCATACAGGCATGATGTGAGAATTAATTAGATTTTGTACAACACTTATGAAATGTAAAAACACTGTATGCATGCTAACTATTACCACATTGTCAGACAATATATAAACTATGAAGGTCAAAGTGGAGCTACTGGAAAATTCTTAGTGGCTAAGGAATGCCATCTCCATAGATAGAATGAATGAAAAAATATATATATATTTAATTATATTGCCTGTATTTTCAAAAGGTCAAAGAGCCATTTGAATGCAGATATGATTTTACAGTGCTCTTGGGGACAGGCTGCCTGAAAAATGTACATTTTTCTAACTGCTTGAAGAACTTTAAAAGATCTAAGTGTCTGATTTAAAAAAAAAAGTCTCTAAATTCTGCCTACATTTCTTTCCCATTTTAAATTGGATTTTGTGCATGGAAACTGAAAATTGAGTGTCATTTTTATAAAAGTTAACACCCTATTTGTTTGTGCAATTGTAGACATTGTACTTACCAATTAGCCACAAAATTGTGTGCAGGTTTTTAAATGCAAAGTTTCAATCATGCACTTAAGGCTCTAAATGCTTTTACATGTCAAATGAGGATGGACGTTTGTTATATGAGAACAGTGGATGTTAAATTTGTAATTGTGCATTCATTCAGCTTGCTGCATTGCCAGTTTGTTATATACAATCTCAATTCAGTTGCAAAGTGTTTGCAAAATAATCAGTTCCTGGAAAATAACCTTGTTGCGAAAGTGTTAAATAAGCAGCTTAAACACAAAAGCATTAATGAGATGTTAGTTAAACCACGTTAAAAACGTTGACAATACTGGTGATGTGATGGGGTTGGCAGGACGAGAGATCATCTGTGCTTTACATTCAGTGAATATGTTGAACTTGAAAACAAGATACAGATGGACATTTAACAAACTGAATATTTTATTTCTGGGAATAAATTATCTGGAACATTTCTCTTGGGACCTCCTGCAAGCACTCAGCACTTTTCCAGTAGACACTGAGTACAAGGCAGGATCATCTTCCAACCAAAGCTTGGAAAAAAATACACTGGAAAGCTGGAGGAATTAGCTGAATCAGAAACTGTTCATTGGATTTTCCTGACAGTGTCTGGAATGGGCAGGGCAAAAGAGATTTTAAAGTACTAATTCCATAACAAGAAAAGACAAGCAACACTGTCAGCAATGAAAATTATAGAGCAATTTTAAATGCTATTGTTTGAAAATAGAAAACTAGTATTTTCTCAGGCATACTTGCCTGAGAAATAACCTGCATATTAGGTTACCCTTAGCAATTGCTTCATCTTTGCAAAGTCTTTGAGTATTAGAATTGTATGATAATATATTCATTCATTGCAACGTTTTCATATTTCTACTGCCACCTTGTGGCTACCCAATGTTAACAGTATTCTGTTGTATATGTAATGTTCTTGTTATAGGGGAACTAACAAAATTGATCAGTAGAGGCTTCTGGCTTCGGCAGCAAAGGTGTCTGATTTGTTTTAATTCTTTAATCACCTGTTCTGTTAGCCAGTCAACACACTCTTACTTTGCTGTAATATACAAGAAAACATGTACTCCTTCATTGGCCTGCCCCAGCCAGCAGTACAGAGCCTGTCATTAGACCCTTTTTCATTCCTTTGACATTAGCCTATTATCTGTCCATTCACAACCTCCTGAGCTGAGAAAGCCTCCTCCTTTGCGTTATCTGTCCTATATCTCTCCGCCTAATTTCTCTTCATCTCATTTCAAATCTCAACTGAAAAACACCCTCTTCTCTTTTGCCCTGTGTTGTTTTTTTCCTCTATCCCTTTATAATTGATTTTATAATTCTAACCTGTTACTTAACTATGCAGGTTAATAAAGTTGTATTTATTATATGTTGATTTCTACAAGGGAGCACGTGTTTGAGTTTTGAATCCCTTAGACAGATCAGTTTGAAACTTTTGTGATTGCTTAGGAGTTGAGTTATCATGAGCTTTGGGACGGTTTCTGATGTAAATGAAAGCCGATTACTTCACTTAATTGGAAATGCTGCAAACTTTTACAAAGTGATATAAAAACACTGAAAATTTGTTATGGACATGAAATGTTTTACAACAACAGAACGGGAAAAAAATCTGGTTGTGGTAATCAGCAGTAATTGCAAGGTCATATGTGCTTAACTGTTTAGTGAATTCTGGTAACAAGGAGGGGAAATGAACCTGAAATTGAGGGAGATAATTGTGCCTTACGCACCTTTCTGGAAATAGAATTTATGAATGCAGCATTTGAGAGCTGCTGGGACACTGACATGGTGTTGCATCTGGCTACACCAATGGTCTTTTGGAATCTGTCCAGTGACTGTCTTTGGGAAAACTGCATCATGACATTGAGCCCTTCACTCTTCCTGGCCTTCGTCAGCATACTGCAGCCTCCGCTTCCCAGACGTCAGATTTCCAGAACTGCTTTCCCCTGTCTGCTTATAACCAGTTCTTGTCACTTACTGCAACAAACATGGTGTGTTATTCCATAAAAAGGCCCCATGCTACTAAGACTACAACATTTTACAGTACTATAAATACGTTTTTGAGGATTATGTCTTCTATATAGCCTAAGTACATTCTGTAATACTTTGTGGGTGTTACTGTTTATGGTTGTACTTTGACTACAATTTTTGTATTCCTGATGCTGTAAACAACTTGTTAATAAAATGTAAGTGAAAAAATTTTATGCATAAAATTGAAAGTTATTCATGAAATCTGTCGTGCAAGTGCTGTGCTTGCTAATGTTACCTTTGCTTTATCCAGCTCCCAAATTATTCTGTGTGCATCATACAAGGCAAGAGATTTGCTCCCTTCCTAATCCTGGTCAGGAAGGCTCACTGCTACTTTAGGACAGATGTATCCATACAGGATATAATATGTTGCCTCCTGTGACCATATTGATGTATTTTGATGCCTTTTCAGTGAGAGGCAGCTCTGAGCTTCAGAAAGTGGAGTAGGTGCATCTTTTTTGTCACATCTGTCCATCTCCCTCTCCCCCCAGTTTTAGGTACAGGCATTTATCACAGGTTTTATCTGCTCTGGTCTCTAACTATAAAATTGTATTTTCTCACTCATTCAGCTTTTTTATAGCTTGTCCATGGCTGTAGAAGGCAAACAATTGCAGAGTTTGATCGTTAGAAAATAAATTAGTGTTATCAAGCATATCAGCGCTTGACTGGGATTTCCAAATTGGTCACAGTCTAGGAAAAGGATATTTACCTCCATGTTGGTATAAGAAATAAAGCTGGTATTCTTGATCAGTACCTGCTATTTTTAACTGAGCAAAATTTACTGTTATAGATTTCCTCTGTACTGCAAATGCCAATTGATTAGGAAGATTGGTATGTTTTTCCCCAACTTGTTTTTGCCAGTGTCCTTTTATGATGTACCTCAGGAGGCTCTGACTTCTAGTTTTGTTGACGTTCTTCCCATTAGATTGGATTTCCAGGTCAGCCTGTGCTTGACCCTTGTGCATCATAGATGCCTGACAGACTGGCTCAGCATACTGTTACCATGGATAATGAGGGAGAGCTATCTGAAGCCCGAAACAACGGCTTGGATTATGGTGACTTGAAATGCTTTAGCCCTTTGTCTCATTGTCTTTGAGACATCAAAACAGAGACTATTGTGAGGCTTAATCATTATTTAGAAAGGGCTTTGAGATCCTCAGATGAAAACCTTCTATATATAGTGCAAGTAAAAATAGCATTGTTTGCTTTTTCCCTTAGAATATGTTGATATATTTTCTTCTGCTGTTGATGCTCTTTTCTGCAGGGTCACAATTTGTGCAAGCCCAAGGTAATTAACTATTCCTGTTTGTTAAGTATTTTACTTGGCTTAATATAGCAGATGTGAAAATTTTCTTTTTTTCAGTTTTTTATTAAAAAAAAATGTTAGCGATGAATTGCCACCCAGGTGACTGTTCTATAGTTGTGGACATTGTTCTCCTTCCTGCACATCTCATCATCTTCTGATTAAGCTCCTCTCTCAGGAGGGATGTTATGTTTGTGCAGCCTTTGACAAACACAAACCTACCAAATTCTGCACTTGTAGGGTTCCTTTTGGCTTTGGTGGGAGTTTGTGTCCTCATCAAAGGGCAGAATTTTGGCCTCTATAAAGACCTTTTACCCATTCTCCACAGTAATTACTGCTTTAATTTAAAGACAAGCAGCTGAAGGCTAAGGGCCAGTGATGTTCAAGGAATGGTTTAAGCTTCTGATAATAAATGTCTAAAGTCCACCATTCTTGCCCGTGGGCTTTGCTATTATTTATATGATACCATAGGTTTCTGTAGACTCCAGAAATATTGGGCTACATTCTATCCCAGAGGTCCCCAAACCATTCATGGGGGGAGAATATTGACTTTGTTGCATTCTCTCAGTCTCTGATGAAGTACCTTTGGTGGGTCTGTGCTATGCTGCTTGGGTAGGAGCAGCTCTCTGTGGGATACTCCCCCTACCTCGCCTTCCATCCCCAAATATCGAGAGGGGATTTTCGGGCAGTCAGCTGGTGGATGGAAAGGGCAATGCATCTTGCTGTGCCTAGACAATTGCATAAAGGTGCTGGTCCCTGCGGGTGTCCCACAACTCACATGTTTCTGTTCCCAAACCTGCTTCCAGTCTTATGGTGGTGTCAATACCTTACCCTGGCTCCTTAATTTAAGGGAAGATTCCAAACAGATTATTGCAATGCTTCATTGCCTTACCTAGGAAACTTGTGAATGGCTTCGTGCACTCTGTTGCTTGTTAAATTGGTTAGCTGGTTTAATGATCATGGTGTAGGTAAGTGACAGATATGAGAAGTACTTTTAGCATGTCCTAGATTTAAGAAAAATCTTTTCCTTGCTTCAAACAAATTTACACAACTAAGGAATTTATTTAGACTTTAAGAACTTTTTCTCTTACTGCATAATAATAAAGGTAATTTTGTAATTACCAAAAATTTGCCATTCCAGTAAGATATCTTTAGTTAGGAGAAGGAAAGCAAAATAACCTCTTTCTTTCTCTTTCTCGTTCTCTTAGTTTTGGTGGGCGAAGAGGCAGGTAGAACATTTACAAAGGATTTTGCGTCCCTCTTAAGTGGTGTGGCACAAAGCCTCAGGGCACACTCGGTGGGGACAGAAATCCCCCAAGCTCTCAGGCTTTTCAATATCTAATTTGTCATACTTTTCAATTAACACTTTTTAAACATTAGTAATTGTATAAAATATATGGAAAAGTTTTGCTTAAAACATGAAATCTGAAGGGTTATTAATGACTGGAAGGTATTGGAGCTTGGTGCTTAACTGTGAGATCTCTTTTTTCAATTTACAGCATTTAAAAACTATGACTGGTTAAAATGACTCTCTGTGGTGACTTTATTTGCATAATCTACGTAGCTTTCAAAATAAATATTAATTCCATTATGCCATACATTTTTATTTATCATGTCAGCAAACCATAAAGTTCTCTTACTAGAATATAGCCACTAAATTGCATATCCTAGATCAGACAGAGTACACATTGAATTCGAGCAGCATTACCTAACATACTTTAAATGAGTCAGAAATACACACTTAGCCTGAGTTTATGCAAAAAACCTTCTTTAGCCATTATCCAGCCAAACAGAAATATGAGCAGAAGGCTGCACTTGTATAACAATGGGCATAGGCCAGAACGGGAGAGCAAAGTCCACAGAGCCACAAACCAGTAATTCACTGAAAGTGTTCCTTGCATTTTATATGTTTGACTTTTTTAATTACCTAAATTACTCATTAAAAGTGCCTTATAATTGCCTGACTCTATAGTATTATGAGAATTGTAGGCTTTAACTATTCTTTTTTTTTTTTATGTACTGCAGTTGACTTTTGCAGGGTGATTATTTTAAAAGATGGATTTTTGTTAACTGTTGTACTATGTGAAAACAGACAGCTGTATTTATTAGAGGTATGGACTATTGTTTGATGTTGTTAAAATTTTATAATTTTCCATGTACTATATAAGGAGTTTCCTCAAATGCTCTCACATGCTTTGTGGCCATATTTAAAATGTAGAAACAACTATAGGAAACTGAAAGAGATGGGTGTTTGTTCTTTTAGCTCCATAATGCCATGTGCAGAGGAGACTTCAAACTAGTTGGTCTACACTGAGAACTTGCACTGGCATAGCCATGTCTCTGAGGTGTGAAAAATCTACATCCCTGAGAGGCATAGCTATGCCAACATTACCCATGGTGTAAACGTCACTAAACTGCACAAAAATTCTTCTGTCGACCTAGCTATTGCCTCTCAGGAAGGTAGATTACCAACACTGATAGCAGAGCCCCTCACGTTGATGCGTTATTTGCCAATCCACCAGTTTTTGCATTTGAGAAGCTCGAAAAAGCTGATAAACATTCTAAATATCCCCTAAATAAATGGCCCTTTTGCTGATCCTGTGAATGTTAGTGTTGGGAGTCAAAAATCTTTAAGACTGTCTATTCTGAGTAAATATTTGTGCTACAGATCAGCTCCTTTGAATTTCAAAATAGTTCATTCTCTTTGATTACAGCTTTAACTGGCAATTGTGTACCTCTGCATAGATACAACTAAGCTGAAGGGGTGTTTACTGGCAAATATAATGTAAGCAACCAACAACTGATCAAAATAAACCTTAGGAGTCAAATGCTTTGTGTTTACAGTGAATGAATCTGACGCACATTTTCTTATGGAAAGACATTATTTCTAGGGTCATATCTGAACTTCAGAGAAACCTGCTACTGTAAGAGACAAGCCCAAGCTCACTATTGACAGCCAGAGATGAGACTCCAGTGAAATAAACTCTTATAAAGGTTACAAGGAAATGCTTTTGTATGAGAAGAAGGGTCTTTTGATGTCTAGACTGCTAAGATTCTCTTGCTCATACCTTCACACCTAAGTTTGGTCTTAGGGTTAGAAATTCTCTGAAATAAGTATTTGTATTTTAAACTTGTTTAATTTTCTCTGATACTCTGTTGTCTGCTTCAATTTAATTCTGGTAATTAACAGAAAGAATTATGATAGAATATTTGCAAAGTGGGACAGAGAGTATTTATATTACAGTCAACAGAGCTGGAGAAGCTTTCACCCTATGCCAAAGGCAGGGCTAGTGATTGTATGTATATAAAAGGTATAGGGTAAAGGTTCAGGAGGTCAGGCTGCAGTACCAGGGCAATGATGGAATTAGTGATGGATGAATGATCAGCTTTTCCTTTATGAGGGAAAGAAGGTATTGGCGAACAGCTTGAATCCAACTTACTGCATGGCGAGCTAGCTAAAAGCCCAAAAGAAAAGTAGTCGTGCTATTGAGTGATCGGAAGTTGCTTGACATGCTGTATTTCAATAAGACTTTATTTAAAACAAATATGCCCAGATGCACTTGAAATTGGAGCAACACCAAGAGGGAAAATTTGAGTGTCAAAAGGCCACTGCCAGATTGTCTTTGTTGTCAGAACCAGACATCTGAAGTTTGAAGGTTTGAGAGTTCAGCACTGGTCAGTAGGGTAAGTGAAGGCCATGCCCTACTCAGTCCCCTTGGCAAGAAGCACTGAGAAACATGGACACCAGCTGAGACTGTTAGGTCAACATACCATCTTAATGCAGATTTAGAGTGTCTGTTGTTATGTGTGTCCATATGTAGTGGATCATTTTTTGTCCTTCCAGATACGGCCGTTGGTGGTTATGCCTTCTATTTATTACTTATGTTCTAATTGCACCTAAAGGCCTGACTCAGTGGAGGGGGCCTTTGTGCTAGGTTCTCCACAAACACACCAGTAAACACAGTCCCTTGCCCACGGAGCTTACAATTTAAGAAGAAGGTGATATACAAAAGATGGAGAAAGGGAAGCTCCAAAATATGTACACGTTTTTAATGTATCAGCACTGAGCCTAGCCCTTCCTTTTCAGCAGATTGATTGTAGGTGTTGCAGCAGAGGGGGAGTCTTAGAGCCCTGAATCTGCTGAGACTGCTCTCTTTCACTGTTTATCATTTATTTTGAATTTTAATTTTTTTAAAAAGACAGCTGCAGGTACTGTGCTGAATCCTGATAGTGTTCTGAGCACAAACACACTCTGCTTCTGTGTGTTGATTATTCATTGGTGCTGGAAACAGAAAGAGAAAGCTATTTTCTCACTAAATGGTATTTATTTTTCTTGCACAAGCTATTTTTCTTCCTCACAGAGTCCCATCACTTTTACTCTAATATCACACAGATACGGCCTTTTCTTACTGTTCAAATTGCTAAAACCCCTTCTCTACACTTTGATTACCAAAACACATCTCCAGTCTGCGTCTCCTCTCTCCTTCTTCCAGCCTGTGCAAAACAGCCCTCTCTCACCACTCCGATTCCATCCCCTTCCTTGAAATCCCTTCAATGGCTTCCTGGTCTTTTCTGTATCAAATTCATTTACATGTTTGCCCACTTTCTCTTTTTTCCTTCATTCCTCCCAATCCTTATCAGTAATCTCTCCAGACCTTCCCCTAACTGAACTTCTGTCTCATATCTTGTCTTGCCCTTATTTGCCTTCTCAGTCCTACAATGGAAACTCTTTAAGGCATAGAATATGCCCTACTATTTGTCGGAGAAGTGTTGTGTACATTTATAGGACTATATAAATTATTAATAATGGTGAGAATAAATAGAAGGATGATTTAGGCACGGTGTTTTGGGGTGGCAGTTACATTGCTGTTAGGAATACATTTTGCTCTTGGTGTTATGAATTTCTTTTACAGAGTAAAAGAGTCTCTAAGACCTTTATGAAAGGCCTGTTTTTATTGCAAGGAACTCAGAATAACCAGCAAGACCTTGAAAGGTGCCTCATCTTTACAGGCTCTTTTTTTTATTGTGTAATACAAGTTTCAACTCTGGGTATTAAATGATTTTTGTTGAGTCTCTTAAATGAGGAGGGACTGTGTCTCCTTCCCTGCACAAGGGGGGGGGGAAGGGAGCAAGAGAGCATGTGTTTGTTAATGAGGACTGCGATCTTCTACTACTTAATAGAAATGTACTAGACCAGGAACCCCAGATTCAAATCTCTGTCCCCAGTCCCCAACTGTAAGGGGTTTAGGTTACAATATGAGCTCAGCTTCATGACTAGCCCCTCTCTCTAATGTTTTATGTGGAAACAGTGAATCTGAACATTTCTATATTTTGGAGAATTTCAGATTCAGAGCGGTTGTGACTGAGTTCCATAAACAAAGATTATTTCTACTAGACAAAATATTAATGCCTGGATTTTGCCTGGTCCTATCTGGTATCCTTTCTAGGAAGAGACAGTTTCATTGCAACAGGAACATGCTGTTGAGACTATGCAAACTTCCCTTTGTCTAGATAATTTGGGATTATAATTTTAAAATATGAATAAACGGCTGTAGGAAGAGCACTTTTTGAGGCTGTGAAATTTCAATATTGACTTGCTCTGTTACTAAATGTAAGGAGATAACAAGTATGATTGTCAGCATCTGGATTTATATAGTGTTCTACAAAATCTGAACAGTTACAGTACTTTAAAATGTGGGCCAAATGGCAAAGTGACTTATTGGCAGTGAGTATTCACTTCTGCTGTTCGGAATTCCATTCCTTGCTTAAATCATAAGTGAAAATGAGCATGGTGATCTCAGACTAGTCCCATGTGTGTATGTTATAAAACCAATATGTAATATTGCTCAACACAGGACTGTTAACAGTATATTTTCAAGGAAGACATAGGACTATCTTAGCATGGTGGCTTCAGGGAAGAATTTTACTGCATTGTCAGGGCTGTAAAGGGGAAGCTTCGCCAGATTCCGCTCAGTCCGTTCCTCTTTCTAACCAATACTGTTCAGTTCTTCACTTGTGAACGCAAACAAATTGAAACCAGAGAGACTTTGATCCTGCTTCCATTGAAGTCAGACTGCAAATTGAATACATGTTGATGGAAAGGGTTGGAGATCTTGCTGTGAACATAGTCGATCTGACCTGACTTTAGATACCATCATAATCCTTTAGATGCAGAACACAGAGGATAGCTCTTGTGGACATGGATGAAAGATCCTGGAAATAAAAGTGAACCATGGCTGTGCTTTTTCCCTGTGTAATTAATCAACAGTTACAGTCTGTGAGTTAGGTTAAATGGGGAACAACATGCTCCTGACATTTCAGCTCCTTAGTTAAAATGTTTCTCCTGAGTTATGGTGAGCAAATGTAGCCATATGTTTCTCCTCTGCCCAGATTAATGACCTAAGGAAACTGGGGTGGAGCTGTGATTATTTTTCTGTCAGAAATAAAATGTGTAATGATTAAAAACAAGTGACTTCCATTTTTAAAGGCAAGGTCCAGTGTAGGAAACATTGGGTTATGTGTTAGAAGAGGTCATGGGTATTTGAATTTTTGGAAGGATTAAACTGGAGCGCAGAGTAGAAATTTTTTGAAGTCCCTATTGCAGTATTTACAAACTCCTGCATTTGATCTGATTCCAACGACTTAACGCAAGAATTAGTCTGCTTTTGCTTTATCAGATCTTACAAATGTGTTTTCACTTACAGTGGTGAAATATGAAATGGTATCTTTTGCAGGCTGTGTCCTAAGAATTGTTTTTTACAATGCAACAACTCTGGGTATATTTGCATATATGTTTATTACCTTAGTATGAGAGAAAGAGGTGGATTTCCAAAGTATTTAAGTTATTTTATTTAAATTAAGAAGCAATCTTTGTTGTGCAAGCTTGCAATGTGACCAAAGCCACAGGCAGGTGATATTGATTTCTTTTCAAAATTAGTCAAAACTGGAAGGAGCTAACTATATTAATGGAATGTCTTGAATGCACACCTTAGCTGAGATATCAGCCAAAGTGGATTTCTGTGTAAAAGAATTATTTCATATGACAAATTTGAAAGAATGGGCATTATTTTCTGGTTGCTCTCAAGAGTGGGAAGAATGATATGAACCCAAAAACCTAATTTGAATTTAAAATTGATAAAATTTGTTTAAAATAGACTGTTTTTATTTTTATTTTTTTTAAATGAAAAACATTTTGTTTAGAAATTGTCAGCCATCTATTGGGAAGTGTTGCCAAGCCTGTCAGACTGATCAAGGCAGGAGACTGTCATGTTACTTGCTATGGGAAAATCCCTGCTATAATTTCACGATCCCCAAATGTAAGCACACACAGCCTAGTTTCATCTGTGCCTGGGATGAACAATGATCAGGTCTCAGGCGGTTGATCACAAGGGTTTAGTTGCTGAGCTGTTCCCCTTCTCTATGTTACAGAGAATCTGTACCAGATGTAAGATTTCACCTTTATTGAATGGGGCTGCAGACCCATCAGAGACTTACTTTCCTATCCCATCCCTATTTTACTTCAGTTTTCGAGGTTCCAGCCAAGGTCCAGAACTGGAAATGCTGAAATCTTGGGAGAGAGGTTTTAGAATAGAGTATTTCCAGCCAGAACTGGAGTAGAAGTGCTGGATATTTTAGTCAAATTTTGCAAACCCATGAAATTTGGATAGTTCAGATTAGCTTCAGTTAAGCAGCCAAACTGAAACTGAACTCTGAATTCTTTGAGGTTCCTCTTCATGTTCTTTTCTGCTTGCTTGTGTTATCCAGGTTTTGTGACATCACAGTTGTTTCCATTGTGATGTCTTTAACTCTGGATATGACAAACCATAATGAATCAAGGAAGGGGAGAAAATATCTTGTTTTCATAAACAAATACGTTAGTGATGATGGGAAAGGAAATACAGATTAAAAATATGCGAGAGTGGACTAAGGTTTTAGCCAAACAGGGTATTTTTAAAATCTAATCTGGTGTACTGCAGGATCTTTAAAACCTTCCAAGCAGATCATGAAATCATAATTAGATTGTGCTTTGTTCAGCTCTAAGTTTCTCTATCGACTTTCACTTGACCTTAAATGTGTCTGTGTGAATAAATGAGAGGAACTTAAAACTAATGTCCCGTGTTCACAGAAAAGGATTTAAATGATTTAATTTATAAATAGGAGTGTTATGTATTTCGTATTATGAAGCCCAGTGTGGATCGTGTGGGAGAGCTGGAGGAGAGCTGCTCCTTTCAGCCTCTGCTCCAAATGAGAGTCACAAGAGCAAGAGCAAAGAATCAAATCTGCCTTCCCCATCTCAATTATGAGAGTGCTTTCCAAACAGCACTTGCAGAAGTGGCACCCAGTGAAGTATTTTATGTGACTCTGGGCAAGTAATGTCACTTCGTTGAGTCTCAGTTTTTTGATCTGCAAAATGGCATTAATAAATCTGACTTGCCTCACAGAGGGGTTCTGTAGTGTGTTGTCCTCATTTGGAAGGTGCTATAGAGATGTCATCTTAATTTTTTGTTATGTCAGTAAAAGAAATATATTGTAAATTATTTGCCAGAGTCCTTATTTTGCATGGGAACAAAGGTGCCCTGCTCAAATGTAACAACTCAATAGCTTAGTCAAGTAAACATATAAAATGTTTTTCAGTACTATACATGTGTGTTTGTGTTGTCCATGTGCCATTTATGGAATTTTGGCTAGCTGTCTAAGTTAATCAGTTCTTTTTATATGGTAGTTCATTCTGTGCATTCAAGTTGATTTCAGCATCATTTTCACACTGCAAATTTGAATTCTAAATGAAGACATGCTTAATCACACCCAGGACAAGTGCATAACTGCTGGAAAATATAAAGCAATTATTTAATCATCTTGATTTGTGGTAATTGGTTGTTAGGCTATTGGAGCCATAGGAGCTGTATGAGATTACAGGGATATTTTATATTGTCATTTTCCTTTGGTTGTTTTTCTCAATATAAATGTTTAAACAATAGCAGGTAGAGCCTGAAACTCTGCAGGATAAATCGCATGGAGGAAATTCCTGCTTTGCTTTGCTTGTATGCTACTAGCTATGAATAGAAGTGATTCAGTTGGACTGAGTTAGTGATAACAGGCATTTGAGAAACTTATCTGAGATCACCAAACATAGCACTGGATATTTGAATTTTGAATTAGATCCTGGTAGCAAATATTTAAAAAAACAACCAGTGAGTGAATTGTAGAGCTTTGAAAGGAGCTGGATTGACTAAAGTGCTGTGTTTATCCACAGAACAGGGACAGCCAGAGCAGAGGAGGTGCAAAGTCCCCTAGCGCTATGTCTGAGGCCCAGTCTACACTTACCTTTGTGATTCGGTGACAGTCAACGGGAGATACGCAAGTGACGTAAATCACTTGCATATCTCCCTTTGACTTTGCAGCGTCTCCTCCGCGCGCAGTCCACACGTTCCTTTCGATGCAGCACTACGCCACTTACCGGGGTGGTTTTCCTATGTCGCTTGCTGGATCGACTGAGCACGTCTACACAGACCGCTCAGTCGATCCAGAGCAATCGATCTGACGGTGGCGAATTTGTCGCCGTCAGTGTAGACCCCAGCCTTAAATTGAACATGGAGGGATCACTTCGGGGTTTCTGAGGGATTCATTCTCCATGCTCATTCAGTATGGCTTCTTTGATGAGACTGCAAAAACAACCTGTCAAATCACCTAACTTAAAATATATAAATTTCCACGATAGCATATATCAGAGGATTTATAGATTCATAGATTCCAAGGCCAGAAGGGACCATTGTGATAAGCTAGTCTGACCTGTTGTATAACACAGGCCATAGAACTTCCCCAAAACTAATTCCTAGAGCAGATCTTTTAGAAAAACTTCCAAACTTCATTTAAAAATGGTCAGTGATGGAGAATCCATCCTTGGTAAATTGTTGTCTTGGTTAATTACCCTTATTGTAAAAAATGTATACCTTATTTCCAGTCTGTATTTGTCTTGCTTCAACTTCTAGCCTTTGGATAACATGACACCTTTCCTTGCTAGACTGAAGAACCCATTATTAAATATTGGTTCCCCATGCAGGTGCTTATAAATTGTAATCAAGTCATGCCTTAAGCTTCTCTTTGTTCACCTTAAATAAATTGAGATCCTTGAGCCTATCAGTGTAAGGCAGCAGTTCTCAAACTGGGGGTCGGGACCCCTCAAGGGGTCACGAGTTTATTGCGGGGTACGGGAGCTGTCAGCCCCTGCGCATGCCATGGCTGCAGCTGTCAGACCCGTGCATATCTGACAACCAGAGCCCTTCAGAGCTGGGTGGCTGGAGAGCAGCAGCTGCTGGCCAGGTGCTCTGAAGGCAGCGCCACCCCCAGCAGCAGTGCAGAAGTAAGGGTGGCATAGTATGGGGGTGGGGTCATCACTCTTTGGAGAGATCATCACAGCCTCTAATATTTTCAAAGGGGCTCATGGAAAAAAAGTTTGAGGACCCCTGGTGTAAGGCATGTTTTCTAATCCTATAATCATTCTCGTGACTCTTCTCTGAACCCTCTGCAATGTATCAACATCCTTCTCGAATTCTGGACACCAGAACTGGATACAGTATTTCAGCAAACCTCTCTACTCCTACTTGAGAGTCCCCTGTTTATGCATCCCATGATCATATTAGCTTTTTTGGCCACAGAATCTCACTGGGAGCTTACGTTAAATTGATTACCCACCATAACCTCCAACTCTTCTTTAGTCACTACTTCCCAAGAGAGAGCTCCCCATTCTGTAAGAATGACCTGCATTCTTTTCCCCTAGATGTATATGTTTATATTTAGTCATATTAAAATGCATATTGTTTGCTTTTGACCAGTATACAAAGTGATCCAGCTCACTCTCGATAAGTGACCACTCCCCCAGTTTTAAATATTAAATAGCAGAGGGTCAAGAACCAATCCCTGTGGGACCCCACTGGAAACATACCCACTTAATGGGTACAACTGCATTTTGAGACCTTTCAGTTAGTCAGTTTTTAATGTACTTATTGTATCCAATGTTAATTTTATATCTTTCTAGTTTTTAATCAAATGTCGTGCAGTATCAAGTCAAACATCTTATAGAAGTCTGTCTCTTATGTCATTGCTCTTACCATAATCAGTCTTTAGATGCAATGATTTTTATCTGTTGCTATCATAATATTTGAATAGCCGATGCTTAGGAATGTCCATTAATGAAGACAAAGCATGGAACATTCAAGGGGAATAATTGAGACGTGGTGTAACCCGTCCGTGCCCAGGGTAGCCCACTGACAATGCCAGGGTCAGGGCAGGCTGCAAAAGGAGAGCAAATTCTCCCAACACTGGTGGGTGACACTGCAGTCAGACTTCCCAACCAGCCACAAACAGTGCTTCTGATTCCCCCACACTGGTTATCAAGAAGCCACTGTGCAAATACACACAGCCCCCTTTACTGCATTTCAGTCTCTGGCTCCCAAACTGCCACTAGGTCCAGTAAAGAGATCAGTTGCTTTAACTCTATGCTCTTTACTAAAAGATTCCCTCTGATCCCAAAGGATCAGCCACAGTACCAGTTCACTATAAGTTTGGATCTTACCCAAAATACCACGCTGCCAGCCAATCCTTTAGTAACTAAAACTAAAGGTTTATTAATAAAAGAAAAACAAACAACAAGAGAAGTGTTAAAGGCTTAAAGCAATCAGATACATACAGATGATTTAAAAGTCCATATACATCAGGTTTCTAGAACAATTGTGGAGTTGCAGGCTTGTATAGTTCCTCTGGTGTACATCCAGTACCTGGATGGGTCTAAGTCCTTTAGTTCAGTTGCAACGTGTGTTAATCCAGAGGTGTGTCCGCAGCTGGATAGGAACAAGGACACAAGGCAAAGACCAAGACGAAGACCAAATGGTTTCTGTGGTTTGATCTTATATACCCTCTGTTACTGGCCATGTGGCTTGTGGAACTTTACTGGAACCAAAATGAAGTCCATAGTCACATGGGCCAATCCTGGTAACTCTTCAGGTATGCCTTTAGCTTCTTCCCGGGCCTCTGGCTTCTGTAAAGATCTTGATGGGCCATTAAGCAGGCTATTGTCCTGTGGCCTCTCTGTCTGGGGTGTGTCTTTTACAGCACAGTTTGAAATACAGGATATCAAAGATCTCCATAACTTTCCTCACACATATCACACATGAACATAAATATTACCATCTTGTTCAGCATATTATAACCTTTTTAACAGTACCTGACATGGCATGTCTTACATGAATCATTATGATTTTGACACATTAATGTCAAATAACACAAATGCCCCCCCCTCCTAATGCAGCCCGCGTGACACGTGGTACTTCATTTCCAATGATATTTCTTTGTGAAATGTTCTAATCTTCCATTGTACGGTGAGGAGCAGAACTGGAGCCTGCTGATTGTCTACATCCTGGGGATTAGAGACGCACAGTTATGGCATCACAGCTATGCTGCGTAGCCCCAGAGTGGGGATGCGTAGTGCAGTGATGGTGTGATTCTTCCATTACTGCATAATTCCACGTCTCCAGGTGACAGCAGACAGGCTGATGGAAGAATGCTTCTGTTGATCTACCTGCATCTACACTGGGGATTTTAGATTGGCATAGCTGTAGCATGTTGAAGTGTGGATTTTTCACACCACTGAGTTGACCTAAGTTTTAAGTATAAAATATGATTCTTTGACCATGGGGTGTTGTTCCAAGAAGGATTCCTAGGAAGAGACGGGATCCACCTAATGAAGAGGGGGAAGAGCATCTTTGCAGACAGGCTTGCCTATCAAGTGAGGACTAAAACTAGGTTCGCGGGGGGATGGAGACCTAAGCCTGGAGCTGTATGGGAAGTGGGATACCAGAGGAAGCACCAGAAGGAGGGCACGACAGGGGAGGTCTCCTGATTCATATCGAGAAAGTTGGGAAATCGGCTAGTTATCTTAGGTGCCAATATATGAACACAAGAAGCCAGGGAAACAAGCAGGAGGAATTGGAAGTCCTGGCTCAGTCAAGGAACTATCATGTGATTGGAATAACTGAGACTTGGTGGGGTAACTCACATGACTGGAGCACTGTCATGGATGGGTATAAACTGTTCAGGAAGGACAGGCAGGGGAGAAAAGGTGGAGGAGTTGCACTGTATGTAAGAGAGGATTATGACTATTCAGTGCTCCAATATGAAACTGGAGAAAAGCCTGTTGAGAGACTCTGGGTTAAGTTTAGAGGCAAGAGCAACAAGAGTGATGTCCTGGTGGGTGTCTGCTATAGACCACCAGACCAGGAGGATGAGGTAGACAAGGCATTCTTCAGACAGCTAATGAAAGGTTCCAGATCACAGGCCTGGGTTCTCATGGGGGACGTCAGTCACCCGACATCTGCTTGGAGAGTGATACAGCAGAGCACAGACAATCTAGGAAGTGTTCGGAGGGTGTTGGGAACAACGTTCTTGTGCAAATGCTGGAGGAACCAGCTAGGGGCCATGCTCCTATTGACCTGCTGCTCACAAACAGGGAATAATTGGTAGGGGAAGCAGAAGTGGGTGGTAACCTGGGCAGCAGGGACTATGAGACGGTCGAGTTCAGGATCTTGACAAAAGGAAGAACGGAGAGCAACAGAATACAAACTCTGGACTTCAGAAAAGCAGATTTTGACTCTCTCGGGGAACTGGTGTGCAGGATCCCCTGGGAGGCTAATACGAGGGGGAAAGGAGTCCAGGATTGCTGGCTGCATTTTAAAAAATACCTTACTGAGGGTGCAGGAGCAAATCATTCCAATGTGCAAAAAGAGTAGCGAATATGGCAGGTGACCAACTTGGCTTCATTGAAATCTTTGGTAAGTTTAAACACAAAAAGGAAGCTTGCAAGAAGTGAAAGCTTGGACAGACAGCCAGGGAGGAGTATAAAATATTGCTGGAGTATGCAGTAGTGAAATCAGGAAGGTCAAAGCACAATTGGAATTGGAGGTAGCAAGGGATGTGAACGGTAACAAGAAGGGTTTCTACAGGTATGTTAGCAACAAGAAAGTGGTCAGGGAAAGAGAGACAACCTAGTGACAGATGATGTGGAAAGAGCTGAAATACTCAATGCTTTTTTTTGCTTCTTTCTTCACACACAAGGTCAGCTCCCAGATTACTGCACTGGGCAGCAGAATATGAGGAGGTGAGCCGCTCCCAGTGGTGAAAGAACAGGTTCAGGACTATTTAGAAAAGCTAGACATGCACAAGTCCATGGGGCTGGATGCAATGCTTCTGAGGGTGCCAGTGGTATTGGCTGATGTCATTGCAGAGCCATTGGCCGTTATCTTTGAAAACTCATGATGATTGGGGAAGGTACCGGAAGATTGAAAAAAAGCAAATATAGTGCCCAGCTTTAAAAGAGGGAAGGAGGAGGAGGATCCAGGGAACTACAGAACAGCCAGCCTCACCTCAGTCCCCGGAAAAATCATGGAGCAGGTCCTCAAGTAATCCATTTTGAAACACTTGGAGAGGAAGGTGATCAGGAACATTCAGCATGGATTCACCAAGGGCAACTCATGCCTGACCAACCTGATTGCTTTCTATGATGAGATGATTAGCTCTATAGATCTGGTGAAAGTGGTGGACGTGATATACCTTGATTTTAGCACAGCTTTTGATACGGTCTCCCACAGTATTCTTGTCAGCAAGTTAAAGATGTATGGATTGGTTGAATGCAGTATAGTGTGGTTAGAAAGCTGGCTGGATCGTCAAGTTCAACGGGTAGTAATTATAGTAGAAAGTGAGAGCCTAAGACATGAGGCCTACTGTAACAGGCCAGGTATGAGGCCTGAGGCCTGAGCTACAGTAATGGCCAAGTCCTGCTGTTAAAAAGAAGAGTTAGCGGAAGTCATGCTGTGAATTCTGGCAGGCTCATAGTGACTGGCAAACCCACAGAAGCACTAGGTACAGAACACACAACGCAGCCACATTGCAGAAAGGTACCAGAACATCCCCAAATACCCCCAAGATAATGAGGGCGACTGGCCCTCAAAATGACAACATGATGGATAGAGATGTTTTGGCTGAACCAGCTGGTACAAGGTAAAAGGTGATATCTTACCATGTCAGAGGGCAATACACAATTTGTTTGTATCAGTATATAAAGGAGGGTCTCAAAGGGCATGTCTTGGTCTAGCCAAGTGGGAAATGGAAAGTCCTGACATTTATTGAGCTGGTCCATTGTAACAAGCATTCATGTGTACACTCTGCGGGATACTAGAACTGTGCTTTGTCTACAATAAACCTGGCCTGGCACCTTCTTTACTGAAATAAATCTCTGGTCTTATTAAATATTCCAGTTATTAAATATTCCAGTCTCAGTTTTCTGCATAGGAGAACACGCACTCAGTCAACAACTAACAGTGATACTAGCTGGCAGCTGGTATCAAGTGGAGTGCCCCAGGGGTCGGTCCGGGGGCCAGTTTTGTTCAACATCTTCATTAATGATCAGAGGATGAGCTGGATTGCAACCTCAGCAAGTTTGCAGATGACACTAAGCAGGGGGAGTGGTAGATATGCTGGAGGGTAAGGATAGGATACAGAGTGACCTAGAGAAATTGGAGGAATGGGCCAAAAGAAATCTGATGAGGTTCAACTTAGAATCCCATGCACTGCTGCAGACTGGGGACTGACTGGCTAAGCAGCAGTTCTGCAGAGAAGGACCTGGGGGTTACAGGGGAAAAGAATCTGGATATGAGACAACAGTGTGGCCTTGTTGCCACAAAGGCCAACAGCATATTGGGCTGCATTAGTAGGAACATTGCCAGCAAATCAAGGGAAGCGATTATTCCCCTCTGTTGGGCACTGATGAGACCACATGTGGCGTATTGTGTCCAGTTTTGGGCCCCATCCAAGAGGAAAGATGTGGACAAATTGGAGAGAGTCCAGTGGAGGGCAACAAAAATGATTAGGGGCTAGAGCACTTGACTTATGAGGAGAGGCTGAGGGAAGTAGGCTTGTTTAGTCTGCAGCAGAGGAGAGTGAGTGGGGATTTGATAACAGCCTTCAACTACCTGAAGAGGGGTTCCAGGGAGGATGGAGCTAAGCTGTTGTCAGTGGTAGTAGGTGACAGAAGAAGGAGCAATGATCTCCAGTTGCAGTGGGGCAGGTCTAGGTTGGATATTAGGAAAAACTTTTTCACTAGGAGGGTGGTGAAGCACTGGAATGGGTTATCCATGGAGATGGTGGAATCTCCATCCTTAGAGGTTTTTAAGGTGTGGCTTGACAGAGCCCTGGCTGGGATGATTTAGTTGGGGTTGGTCCTGCTTTGAGCAGTGGGTTGGATGATCTCCTGAGGTCCCTTCCAACCCTCATCTTCTATGATTCTATAACAGGCCTTGGTGATGGCTCTTCCAGTGTTCAGAATTAGTTGTCTAGTTATGGTCCGATGATAGCACGCATGTTGTTTTTTAGTATAGTGTGTTTAAATTAGAACTCCCACTGCATGGGATTGATATGAAGTTACTAAATCCTCACTAGTTGGAAATTTCTAATGGCAACAGGTTGAGTGACATCATTATTGAGTAAAAACGAAACCATTCATTATTTTGAACTGGAAAAAGAGCAAGGGAACTACGAAAATTTGTTTTAAGCAGGATATCCGATCCTAATGCTCCTCTCCTTATGTGATTTAAGCTCATCTTTCACTCAGGATTTTGTGGGACTCAAGTTTTGTGGGCATGTAATAAAATGTAAATACTAATAATTGTCATGATTTTGATTTCATTGGTGCTATTTTACATTGATGTGTTTCCAGCGACTGGAGGATTTAGTCTTCATTTATGCCAGTGTAACTCAGATCAGAATTTATTTAAGTACTCTTAAATAATGCAGAAGGAACTGATGATGGAAAGTTTTTAAAACCCTATTGCATACCCATTGCAGTTCCAATCTTCATATTTCTGTGCCAATATAAAGTGTTTCTGCTCAGGAACTTGGTACAATATGTTTATTTTATGAATGACTTCAGAGAGAGGGAGAAACTCCTCCCACCAGTATGCCATCTAGGAGACTTAGTTTTTATTATATTTTGTCAGTAAACAAAAAATTGGTACATTTAATACTTGCACAAACCCTGTGGGATTTGTCTGATGAGTGCAAAATGGCAGTTATCATAGCATTCCATATAAATACAAATCTGTGTGCAGGAGCCTGTTCTATTTTTAATGGAAACTTCACCCAACTTGTTCTGGAGGAGACGAGCACAGATCATCCATCTATGGGACTTACACTTGTATCTGTCATTCAGATTGTTTTTTCATTTTCATGTCTTTTCTTTGTTAACCATTATTAGTGTAATGCCATAATGGTTGTTCACCTAATTTAGCTCCAGAATGCAGATTGACAAGATATTATTTAACTGATTGCTAAATAGAGGTGCAAAATGACGTGTGATGGATGACTTTAAATAACAGCAATATACTCTCTTTAAGTGAGTACTTGAGCATACTTTATTATACACTTGCAGACTGGCTTCTTAGTTACACTATGACACATCTGACCAGCTTTTTATGGCAATACTTCTCTTGTTTTTGATAACTTTTTACCTTTGGGGCAACATGAACATTAAAGGTGTTCATTTAAATACATATACATTTACATACTTCTGTATTTACATACATATAGTTTGTGCGTGTGTCTGTCTATATATATATATATATAGAGAGAGAGAGAGAGAGAGAGAGAGAGAGTGTATTCTGCCATTTATAATTGCATTTTAGAACAGAGCCCTGGATTTTAATTCATCAGCATTTCATTTAATTCAGATTACAAGGGGATTCCTAACATGACAGAGAGGAGTTTATTGAATGCACAAACTGTCCCAAAAATATCACTGTGGCGGAATCCAAGGTCAAGTGAAATAAATGTGTATCTCATCTGCTCTTATCTCCAATCCAATAGAGCACAGGTTCATGTTCCAATCCATGAAATCTACATCACACCAAGACATTGAGAATTCAGTATGATTAAAGAATTTCTTTCTGATTAAGTGGTAAGAAGAGGTCATGTCTGATTTGTGGACTTAAACTCCCATACGGTGGGTGTCCTGATGTGCCAGGGTGCAAAGCTAAGAGTTCTCACAGAAGGTTCATGGCTGTCTACGGATTATTTCAGTAACCTGAAAATGAGGCGATATCCTTGAATCTTAGAAACTGTATTCTGTGGTAGAGTGCTACCACATATCAGTAACTTCAGTAAATATATAAACGTATAAAGTTGACCTCCAGTGGAACATGCAACCTGGTGTATTTACATGCAGTGGTAAGTTTAACAGCTTTAGACAGCCTTTCCCTCTGACGTTTGAATAAAGCATTTTTGTAGCCTACTCAAAATTCTCTAACTGTGTTTACGTTTTAATAGGTATTGCTGTGGTATAGAAGTTTTTTTATTGCTTATATATATATATCCGTAAGGGAAAAAGTGAAGTGGCCCAGCTGAATATTTGTATAGAAAGCTCTCTCATCCAACTAATCAGCAAACAGAACTGTTAAGGGCAAAATACCATGTAAATTTTAACCTATCAGATTGCCAAAGCAATAGTATATGCAATTGGATGATTCATATATGGTATCAGGAAAAATTCTATATTAGAGCTAAATATTTCCAGAAGAGTCAATTGGAAAAAAATGAGTAGCAAACAGAGAGGGGCTACACCTTGTTGCTCCATGCCAGAAGAGAAATCTCTGCTATGTTTGTTGTGTGATTATAGGAAATTTAAACAAAATACATAACCTTCTCAAAATATTTGTCCAAAATTTACTCGAATCCGCCACAGAAGAGGTTGGTGAAATTGGCTAACATTCTAGAAATAAAAGCAATTGTAGCTCAGCTCTTTGGAGATGTGTGGTAGCACTCTTTTTTGTTTCCTTTTCTGCATGAAGGATAAATCCTGCCTGCTCAATGTGTAATAAACAACTTTCTGTTGGGTAGTTAGTCCCTAGGTAGCAGCTCCATGTTGCTGTTAAAGGCATGAAGGATCTGCTCATCCTTGCATGTAGTTAATATTAACTTTCTCTTGTGCAAAAGGTTCTTCACATCACTGTTGATTTGTATAATATAATAAAATGAGCCGAGTCAGCTACTGGAGCATTGAATAGACCAAACTGCCAGCTCTTTCCCTAGGGAATTCTTTCTCTTTCCTCTCTTAACATTCCCAGGAGATACCTAATTAAAAACTACAGATGCAGTTTAAAAATACACTTGCCAGATGTTAGTTTAAAATGACCTATAACTGGCAGCAGAAATAGAAAAGGCCGAACAAATACGTTTGATGCCATAACGTAACCATTTTGTAGGCTGTCATTCTGTGTGTTAATGAAGCACAGCTGAATATCAAAGCCAGACCTGCCAAGCCATAAAACAAACTGCTTTGAAAGCAATGCATCAGTAATTCTTATCACCTGGCATCTGGAGCTCCTGTGAAAGCTGACTTTCTAATTAGAACATGGCATATCATGGCTTAGGAGGAAGTTCTGATTTTGCAATTTGCAGGTTGATGGATCTGCTTGCTGAAGCTAATACAGATCTGGTCGGGACAAACAATTTCATCTGCAAAATCTTGCCTTGAAACATTTCAGCACTGATTTGATCAGTATTATATATTATGTTACAGTACAATATCGATAGATATCGAGATGCCAAACAAAGTTGTACAGGTTAGTCAATCGATACGTTTTAAAAAGTTAAACTGAAGTTTTTTTAGTTGAATTATGAAATTGTTATTGAAATCTAGTTTTTCTCTGAAAAAATCTGAATGATTATGAATTTAGCATCAATTTATTTAAAGCAAATTCTCCTTTCCTTATGATGACCGTTTATAGACAGCAAATATATATTGGCAGCTTTATTAAAGAAAACATACGAGTTTAAATTACAGATAAACTAGCAGCTAGCTGTCAATATATAAGGATTTCAAATTATTTTTGTGGCTAATGTGAGGGCAGCTTTTAGCTTTCAATCAAATGAAATACCACCTTTATTACCTTGTAACTTTTTTTTAAGCCTGTGGGTGACATCTATTGACGTATATACCTTGAATTAAGACATGTTGCTTGCACCTGGGAGACGTGAAAATTGGGCACCAGGAACAAATTATTGCAGCTTTTCTCAGAAAAAGAGAATTTGGATTCATGAAGGAGTACAAATAATATGCAAGTGTGTGCGTTTGTAAGAATTATAGGTCTATCTTATTCTAATTCTACCAATTAGAAAAGGATGATGCATTTGTAAGTAATATTATGAGGTAGACCATGTACAATGGGTAGTTTGAGTCTCATTGAAGTATTTTCTCCTTGAACTTTGTTCAGTAAAATTCCTTTCCTAATTTAAGTAAATGAGTCACAAGCAGTTACACAGAGCTATTGTTTATAAAAAGTATTACTTAACGAACTATTCAATCATTTCCTTTCCTGACCTTGTTCATACAAGAAGCTATAGACAGCCATGTGGTTTTATTGCCATTTTATTATCTTGTTAGATATGTGTTGATGTGTCCCAAAAATAAATGTAATAATAGTTCAGAACACCTATCACTGCCCTCAGCTTAATGTTTAATATGTCTGAGTATGTATGCATGCTTTTTATTAGGAATCATAAAGGGGTACAGTTTGAAAATCTGAAAATATGCAGTACTTTTCTATATTTATATTGAGCTATACAGTTCCTCCAAAGTCCATGGGGGGAGAGGGGGAGGAGGGTTTGGACTAGATGACCTCCTGAGGTCTCTTCCAACCCTAATCTTGTATAATTCTATTAAAGTATCTCTACTGTACAAAGCATACATAATAGAAGCTAATTGATCTGGGGAAATGCTATATACACAGACCCCTAAACAGTGTAGCAGCTGGAAGTATTAAGTGTTCATAATCATGTAAAGACTCTCTTTTATCTATGTGTCTCCTTTTCACTTAGACCATTTAAAAATAAAATTATGCAAAAGAATGAGTTTAACAGACTAAAGACCAAATAGGATCTTGAGCAATAAGACAGACTATTAGCAGGCTGGCACTGTTTTCTATTCTGTGTTACATTCACATTTCATGAGGTCTGACATTAACCTGCTTTGTGATCTGTTACATGGAAAAGAATATACTGGACTATTTAAAATGGCAACGAAATCTTAATCTAGCTATGGGCTCACACTCAGATGTACTATAATGTGAGCAGGGGAGATGTCTCTCTTACTGCACACCTTCTTATAAACTTCATAGGTAAAGGACTGGAATGTTAAATTGCATCAACATTAAAAAGTTGAGTTGATAACTGACTGAAGTAAAATAGTATCCTTTTGTATGTTTGTGTGTAATAAGAAGCTGTATAATATGTATGGACCAACTTCCAAGACACAAGTTAGAAGGTAAGAGTTAAATACAGTGTGAGATGCTTTAAAAGGATAGTGTGGAGAAGGCTGTCCCTTTAGGGCCAGTACTGTATATTGTAAAGGGATTGTTCAGTACAACAAAAACAACACTTTGCGCACAGGACTGCAGGCCGAGAACGTGCTGCTTTATTCAGCTGCCGCATAAACAAGGTGAATGGGGAGGAAAACTGCCAGTGACTATCAGGAAATATGGGGGCATGAAGCATGGCTTCATTCCCTAATACTCAGGGTAAGTTGGTTAACCACATCACAGCCATTTCATTTCACGGTGCAAAGCACAGCCTGTGGAAACCAGTTTAAATTCTGGAAAATGGGGAACAATAAATTGAAAGCATTGCTATTTCTTTAAAATATAGCAGCACTGCAGACAAAGGCAAAAGGGGAATGATCAACGTTGAAGAGTCATCCATTCTAGAGCACTGAGAAACGGTATTTCTGTATCTTAACTGAGCTGCCCAATGCAGAGTTTCCTCCTAGTGAAAGGACTAAAAGGCTGTGGAAGAAATGCAGCTGGTTTAGTACTGACAAGGAGTTCCCATCAAGACTCATTTGGCAATAGCAGCGCAGCAAGAGACATGCTCGTAATGAATGTGTGATTGTTCTCTCCTCTCATAAATATCATCTGCATGCATTATATTCAGGCAGCCTCAGTTCAGTAATTTGGTCAGAGTCCAGTGCCTTCTCTGCAGAATTTTAAATCGTGTCTGTCTCAGTCTGGGCTCTGTGCCCTCTCTGTGGAGTAAATAAAAACCTGAAAGGGGAAAATGCTGTGCCTCGTATAGTGAAATGAAGTTAAAAATACAATAACATAAATGTCTTTATAAATAGTGAGAACTCTGTAAAAGCAGAGCGAGCTTTTCGATACTAAGGTTAGGAAATCTGTTGTATGTTAACTGCTAATGAACATGGAATTCTAAGGCTTTATTCTGATCTCTCTTATGCCACTGTAACTCCATTAACTTCAGTGAAGTTACTCCTAATTTCCCCTGCTATAGCTGAGATGTGAATCAGGTTCATAATATGCTGGTGTTCTGTTAACCCTTCTCATTTGTCTGCATAGGTGTCCTGCTGCTATCCCTGGCCCAAGACTTAGTTGTAGTGTTCTGTTAGAGGGGGCAGCATGGTAAATGAAAGTCCTTGCCCGCTATAGAGTTGCTGCCCAGTTTTTCATCCCTGCAGGCCTGCTGACGAGAAATCCCATACCTATTAGGCTCTTTATGAACTGCTCTGATAAAAACCACAATAAATTTATCTTCATTAGAATTGCTATGGCAGCATTTCAGGTCCCTCATCCACAGCTGTGGAATCCTCAGCCAAAGGGAGCAATGATTTACCATGGCACCCGCAGGAGGAAAGGGGGGAGGAAGGGCATTGTAGGTACAAATGACAAAAGTAAACCTATGACTTAACGGGCAGAATCTAGTGATTTTCTCACAAAAGAGAAACACGATCCTTTTTCTGGTTCACTGCAATTTTGTTTGCACAGTTTTATCTGCATTCATCTTCTTTACCTATCAGGTATTTAGGATTACATAAATTAACCTGGCATTCAGTTATATCTTTTGTCCCTACATAGATGTTTTGGAGATGCATTTTTGGTATCTGGCAGTTTCCCAGAAGAATTGTTGGTAATCTGATGGGGGTGGAATTCAGTGCTGTCTGATGTTTCCACTCTTTTCCTGCTTTTTTCAGAGTGCACTCCTTTTCATTAGGTAGCACTTTCAGTACTTTCTTTGCTTGTTTTATTAAAACCTGGTGTATTTTATTAAACAGGATTAACTGTTTTCGAGACAAGGAGGCAGCTCCCAGTAATGGGAGTGAAGCACCAGGATTCATGGCGGACAGGTGTGTGAGCTGCTTCAGTATAGCCAGCTGGTTTCATGTTCTCAGCCTTTTTGCTGTCTGTATCCCTCTCTGTTGCCCAGATTTGTGATGATTACACAAGTTTCAGTAGCTTGTGGCCGACTTTATTTAAGTCCCAAGGGGTCAATTCTCAGCCACATATGCATGAGGAGTTCCTTTTAACATGTATGTACACCTCTATACCAAAAGGAGCTTACACATCCTCCCAGCATTTGTGAATGATGTTGAGAGGAAAATGTATTTGTTTTCCTTGTCTGGGTGAACACCCCATTTTTTTTGCATCCTGCCTAGAGCCTGGCAGGTTTTATGGAATGCATAATATATGCTGGGAAACCAAATACTAATATCATGCAGGAGATTGATCTTACATTTTTTTCTCTTTAAATATATCATTTAAGTATACGTTACATCACAAAAGGCTGGAAAACACAGGGTTCTAGGGTAGGAACTTTTTATATGTGACTATAGGAGGTGCAACACTTACTAACAATTTGAGTTTAAAGTTACCAGTAGTTCTGTTTCCAGCAGTGTAGTCAGCCATAGCTTCGCAGCTTCACATGCTTCTGAAAAAGATGAATGATTGTATCATGTTTCACTATAATGTATTTCACCATCTTTTAGAGTAGTAGTTCTCAACTGGGGGTATGCGGACCTCGGCGTATGCAGTGGTCTTTTAGGGGGTACATCAACTTATCTAGATATCTGCCTACTTTTACAACAGGCTACATAAAAAGCCATAGCAAAGTCAGTACAAACTAAAATGTCATATGGATACTGCTCTATCTACCACACACTGAAATGTAAGTACAATATTTATATTCCAATTGATTTATTTTATAATTATGTGGTAAAAATGAGAAAGCAATTTTTTCAGTAATAGTGTTCTGAGACACTTTTGTATTATTGTTTGATTTTTATAAGCAAGTAGATTTTAAGTGAGGTGAAACTTGGAGTATAGAAGACAAATCAGACTCCTGAAAGGGGATACCATAATCTGGGAAGGCTGAAAGCCACTACTTTAGAGCATAAGACATTTGTTGGTGAAGTATCTTTCACTTGAGTCCATTATAAATGCGATCTACTGCATCAAACAGAACAATTGGTCAAAGAGTCTTAAAGCATTTGTAAAACATTTTATTTGCAAATAACTTTTAAGAATATGACATGCAATTTAATTGTTTAGTTTATTATTTTACTGCATCTTTAAGATTTTTGTTTTCCATTCAGATTTTTACTGCCTTATGCTTTTGAGGATTTATTGATGGATTTGTGTATTTTTTCCAGGGCATGGAGATATGAAAACCTTGCAAGATACATTTCGGGGGGGGCAGATGTGCAGCTCATATCCATGTTAACAGGATTTGCCCTGCTAAATCCTCATGTGCTAACCTGAAATTGAAAAACGATGTTATTAAGGCCTGTAATGACTGCCCTTTGAGCATAGTGAACTTGGCTTTGGTTTCTTAAGCAGTGCATCACATGACAATAGCCCTGTGGTTCTCGTCCTTCTGACCTCTCATACTGCTAAAATATTGTCCTGTGGATATGAAATGAAAAGGGTACAAATTTATTCCTTCAAAGATCAGCCAATGTAGCCCAGAGGTATAATAAAATTCCAAACTTTCCATTTAGGAATTATGTATGGTAAGAAATATCTTTCAGAGTTAAGTGGTAGATACACAATTGTGAAATAAAATATCAAGGCTCAGTGCCTTGAAGCTGTGCAGAGTTTTATGTTGTAGTGACTGCTCAGTTTCATTAGGAGAGCTAATACGTGTTGTAAAAGTGCTTTTCCCCCTATGGAAGACAGTCTGTGCAGAAAGAGATTAAACATAAACTTATCGTGTCCAGTCTCGCCACCAATCCTGCCACACCAAGTGCCTGCAAGGGCCTAGCCTAGTATTCACTACAATATGCTTGAAAGAGGCTCAGACAGATCATCAACTTGATGCTGTCTTTTAGGGTAACGACTCTTTCTAGCTTCATCACCATCCGTCCTCCTAAGAAAAAGTACATAACTTGATTCATTATTACACTGGAGCGCTAGCAAAGTCTCATCAATTAGGGCAGATCAGAGAGAAATCCTGGCTAGTTGTTGGAATGGAGAAGAGGATACAGTGCATCAACCATGACCTTAGTACATATGGGTGAGCTGTACAAATGGACTGTCTGATATTGCTGATAATATAAAAACACAAAAGAACAACAAAAAGTAGGAAAGTGATTCATTCCCAAAGTTTAAATCCAAACAAATGCAATTTGTGATCCAGTTTATTAAAAACATATGTAAAGGAGGTCGAATGGCCCAGAGGGCTGTATATGGATGTAGAGCCAGTCACCTCTAGGTCACCAGCTCATCCCTATCCATATACTGAGGCAGGTTTAACTTATACATTAAAACTTTACAGTTGAAAAGATTATTTTTCTTTGAGCAATTCACACTTTAAATAAACCTTGTGTGTGTGATTTTGGGAACCTCTGAACAGCAGTGTCCAATAATGCTGTGTGTGCAATCTGCCTGTGTCCTTGTGCTCTCCGGGTATTTAAATAACAGATATCTCAGGATCTTTTTTAGGGGGTAAGGCAACATGTCACGTTTATTGTGAATACAAAATTTGGTAAACAGTATTAATAATGCAAATACCAGGGAAACAGCATCAACAGTGTAACAATATCAGTATTGTGTTTTACTTAGTGAAATAGTATCAATAATGTAAATACCAGGAAAACAGTATCACCATATTAATATCAATATTGTGCTTTACCTAGTAATTACAAATACAGAGATGCAAAGTATACTTCATTGACACATTTTTCAATTGGTACTTTCATTCACACTCGTACACACAGACAGGCATACATTACACATACATAGGGGTTTCGCAGATGTTATAGTTACCAGCCTCTTGGTGCTCGTAGTAGTCACTGGCCAGGAGACTGTAACATGAGGGTGAGAAGCAAGGTTCTGCCGATGCGCATCAGTAGTCCCGGATGGCGGTGACGTAGACCTGAACCTCCAGCCTTCATTTTTCTGTCCCATTTTATAGGAAAAAGGTCTCATGTAAGTCTATGGGTTTTTGCTCTGTCATGCTGCATCTGCATTTGGTGTGATCTTCAATTGTTTAATCACTTTCCCTGTCTTCATCCACCTCAATTGCTTAGCCATTCACACTCCAATTACTTAGTGCAATTCCTAGCTGAAGAACTTACATATTTTTAAAGCAAACATTATTTCATTTTTGCCAGTGTCTTTCACAATTAGGTAGGTATGTTACATCTTATAGTGTGGGTTCTCATACTTTAAAACAGGATTTTTACAAACATTTCGAAAGTGCGTAAAATTAACAGATAAAATGGTCAGTGGAGTGGTTTTACAAACAATCTTAAAACAAATAGAATTATACAAAGTAAAGACAGACTTGAATTATTATGCAGTAAATGGATATTTTACTCATAGACTCATAGACTCATAGGTCAGAAGGGACCAATATGATCATCTAGTCTGACCTCCTGCACAAGGCAGGCCACAAAACCCTACCCATACACATTTAAAACAACCCCGAACCCATGACTGAGTTATTGAAATCCTCAAAAGTGAGATTTGAAGACCTCAAACTGCAGGGAATCCATCAGCAAGCGACCCATGCCCCACGCTGCAGAGGAAGGCGAAAAACCTCCGGGGCCTCTGCCAATCCGCCCCGGAGGAAAATTCCTTCCCGACCCCAAATATGGCGATCAGCTAAACCCTGAGCATGCAGGGAAGACTCACCAGTCAGCACCCAAAAAGGAATTCTCTGCAGTAACTCA
>ML675630.1:912360-946186 GCA_007922155.1 Mesoclemmys tuberculata | reverse complement strand
TTTTTTCCACTCCCTGTAAGCTTTCTGCTTTTTCCTAATCCCCTCTCCGAGTTGCTTGCTCATCCAGCTTGGCCTACTACTCCCGCCCATAGTTTTTTTCCCCTTTCTTGGGATGCAGGCTTCCCAAGACTGAAAAGACTGAAGTGAACGTTTCAAAGGGTAGAACAATAAGAGTCAGTTGAGGTTTTAGCTTTTGATTAAATTTACAATGTATCATTTTCTGTATTTCATAAAAACAGGATTGGGCCAACAAGGGGAGTACATAAAAAATGTAGTCCCAGCTATCATTCAGTAACCACCCGTTTTCTACATGGCTGAGCATTGTACTGCATGCACCATTGCAACAGCTTAGGGGAGTAACCAGAACCCACTTAACATAGCCAAAAACTACCATCTGTCCAAAAAGAGACTTTGCATATCAACTTGTTTTTTGTTAGGCACAGATTAATCTACCTATATAAAATGAATTCTTGTTCCTGTCCCCCCAATCAACCCAAATACTTCAGCTGAACTCTACTGTAAGATAGGCAAAGAGCAGCTACCAGCAACCAGATGATAAGCTCGGAGTTTTGTAAATCTGCTTTAGTGTTTGACCCTCCGTTGGTAGGTAGAGAAACTGTCATTTAGATATGTAATAGTGAGAGAAGACGACTACTGCTATTAATGGAAAAATGCATTTAATGAAGTTGTTTTTCCAACACATTCTGTTTAAAAAAAAACAAAAACAAAAAAACAAAAAAATAACTCTCACACATGGCATAAAGTGTTTATTAATCAAAATCCTTAATGTTGACAAATGTAAAGCAATATGCACTGGGCTCCAAATAATAAACACAAGAACAAAGCTCAATAGCATTGAACTACAGAAAAACAACTTTGGAAACGACTTCAAAGTGAATGGTGGAATTTTGTCTTTTAGAAAAGCTGGGTAATAATAAAAATGTCATTTAAAGAGCCAGCAGATTACTAAAACACATAGAGCATAGATGGAAATAGTATTTGAATAGTTAGAGTGGATATTGCTGTGAATAGTCTATAGGACCAAACTTTCATAGATGCACGCATGCAAAATACCTTTTTTATTTAAAAAAATTTAAATGTTATTTCACTCAAGTAATAGCCAATGAAATTCTTTGGAGATTTGTTGGGAAAAATGGCTTCTGGATTAAGCTTTTACAATGCAAGTATCATCTGCAGGAAGGGTTTTAGGGAACTGAGGCAGCAGGTCTTCAAGCAAAGAGTGCTAAAGGTATATATTGCCAAATTCTCATGTAAAGGGTGAAATTACAGTGAAGTCAGTGAATCTGTACCCATTCAAACCTGTGGAGAAATTAGCCCATGGAATAAGCAACCAGGTAAAACAATTGAATCAAAGAGTATAAATAAGTTCTGGAGTCATCTCAATTAGTTTGTCAGTGAGGAGGAGACTGTAGGACGGTAGATAGAAGAAGAAAAAACATTCAAGAGATGTCATGTTCTCTTTGAAGACGCTTGTCCCTAAATGTTTTTTACGTTTGTCTTAATCCATCCTTGAAAGCTGGGCTTCACCTTAACCCAAAACCATTATGGCATCCTAAATGCTTATTAAATAGCATATGATACTGCTAATTAGACTTGCCAGTTTCTGTGAATAAAGAAGGGGTATTTACAGGTTTCTGGTGTATCTGTAAATACTATGTAGTATATTTTTATGATGATGCAAAAAACAATTATGAGTAGCTTTACAGGGAGCCATGTGTACATTGAAGGAAGACTATACCTCCAGAACTGGAAAGAGGAAGTATAAAGCCACTATTTTAGCTAACTTCAGGGCTGATGAGTTGTTGAAGAAGAAAAGGTCAGCAGGGTGTGTGAGAGGCAGAATCGCAGGCTTGAGAAACTGCTGCTTATTAGGGTGAACAGATAGCAAAAATTAGGGTGGAGATGGGGGATAATAGGCACCTATATAGGACGAAGCCCTCAATATTGGGACTGTCCCTATAAAATCAGGACATGTGGTCAGCCTCCTGCTAGTGATACTTTGACTCTCTTTCTGCAGGAGAACATACTGTCAAATATTTAATTGAAAATAGTAGAAACTCTAGACATTAAAGAAGACACTAAGCAAATGTTTTCTCCTTAAAATTATGTTGCTGCTTTTTTTGTAAGGGCTGAATGCCATGTTATTACAAAGTTAGTCCCTGAGTAGTGTGTCTGCAAAAATGGCATTGCAGATTTTATGGTTATTTTCTCTCAGTGGCTTACAGATCATTTTTGCTGAGGTGACAGAAAAAATGTTTTTCTTAATAGCTAGTGCTACAAAATCACCTAGGATCTAAGAGTCAAGATGGGTTCTTTCTGACTCATACATTATAACTAGTAATAAATATTCAGCTGGGGCAAATTCTACCCTGGTTACACCTTTGAAACCCAATTATCTTCAGTGTATAGGTGTATTTTAGGGAAGAATTCAACTGCATTCAGAATTTAGAGCTTGATCCAAAGTTCACTGAAGGTAACAGAGGAACCTCCATTGAGTTTTTGATGGAATTTGGATCTGATTTTTAGTTAAATCTGTTGATCAGAGGCGAACCTAAGTGGAATCTAACTTTCTCTGTCTTAGTTGTGTTGGTTTTTGAAAGCTAACAGGAGGAAAAGATACCAAAGGCTTTTTTGTCGCTATTGATTCTCAATGTACTGTACTGAGGATGCAGAGCAGTTGCATAAAACAGTACTATTTGTATCTAGATCCAACTACAATAAGGTGGTTATTTTTTCTAATCATCTGATTTGCAGCCCAATCAATTAAAGTGGAGTTTCACTGAAACTATTATTTTTCATAGAACCATAGAAACGTAGGGCTGAAAAGGACCTCAAGAGGTTATCAAGTCCAGCCCCCTGTGCTGACACAGGACCAAGTAAACCTAGACCATCCCTGACAAGTGTTTGTCAAACCTGTTCTTAAAAGCCTGTGATGATGATTCCACAACATCCCTTGGAAGCCTATTCCACAATTACCTTTATAGTTAGAAAGTTTCTCCTAATATCTAACCTAAATCTCCTTTGTTGCTCCCATTACTTCCTGTCCTACCTTCAGCGAACAAGGAGAACAGTTGATCACCATCCTTTTTATAAAAGCCCTTAACATATTTTATCAGGTTCCCCTCATGCACTTTGGGCTGGTCTATACTTACCTCCGAGATTCGGTGGCAGTCAACAGGAGATACGCAAGTGATGTAAAAAACGTGCGTAACTTACGTCGACTCCGCTGCTTCCATTCTGCGGGGTGTCCATGCTGCAATGCGCCACTTTCGGAGGTGGTTTTCGTAGGTCAATTTCTGGATCGACTGAGCGGGTCTTTACTGACCACTCAGTCAATCCAGAGAAATTGATCTGATGGCGTTGAATTTGCTGCCATAAGTATAGACCTAGCCTTTGTCATCTTTTCTCAATTCTAACCCCTCTTTTCTTTTTAAACTTTTCTTTATAGGTCAGGTTTTTTGTTGCTTTCCTTTGGACTCTCTCCAATTTATCCACATCTTTCCTAAAGTGTGGTGCCCAGAATTAAACACAGTACTCCAGCTGAGGCCTCACCAGAGCAGGACAATTACCACCCATGTCTTACATATGACATTCCTATTAATACAGAATATTTGCCTTTTTTTGCAGCTGCATCACATTGTTGACTCTTATTCAGTTTGTGATCCACTATAACCCCCCATATTCTCTTCAGCAGCACTACCATCTACCCAATTATTTCCCCATTTTGTAGTTTTTGGCATGCTACAAAGGACACTTTTTTTTTCAGGTGCAAGAGGAGAAGGTTGGTTGCCAGAATGGAGAAGTAGCAGGATTATTCCTGGATATTATTATTAAGTAGGGAGTTGTTTATGTTTGCAAAGTCTATTGAGCTCACTGAGTGTGTAATAAGATTTGTATTAAATGTTGTAGATGGACATTTATATAAGTATTGTGGTAAAGTCAGGCCAGATGGCTACAAAAGGGTATAACTATTTGAGGACCAGGAGAGGGTGGGTGGGCACAAGCCCACCCACCGCGAAAGGCCCTTCCCTCAGCCTAAAGGTAGGAGCCACCGGACCTGGGGCTCAACAGATTATGGGGGACAACAAATGAGAAAACAGGAGGGGGCATGGGGTCACAGGTTTAAACGAAGGGAACTAGAATGGGATACCAAGCAGAGAACCCTGGACAGTGCCCCCTGCTCCTGGAAGGTGTCTAGGGAGCCAGCGCACGCTGCCCAGAGGAACTCTGCTTGGATATGTGAACAGATAGAGGAATGGAAATAGGTCCCACAGTCGCAGAGAACCCCCGCAGCCAACCTCCTCTCCCTGGTGTTGTAGATGGCAACTTTGGCCAGGGCTAGGAGGAGGTTGACAAGAAGGTCTCGCAACTTCATGGGGTTCCGGATGGGGTGTGCGTACAGGGCTGGTATATGAGCCCTAGAATGCTAAAGGCCCTTTTCCCTGCAGGCAGAGGAGAGGTTACTGCAGGTCAATTAGAGACACCTGGACCCGATTAAGGGCTACTCCAGGTGTACTTAAACCCTGCCTTCCCTAAAGGGCAGTGGGCAACAAGGGAGAAGGAAGCTGCCAGAAAGTTTGTGGCAGCCGGCAGAGAGACTCCCCTAGACTAGGAGACAGTGCTTCTCTGCAGCCAGAGAAGGGAAAACCTTGGCCCCAGCCTGCAGGAAGGACTGGTGTCTCTGACCCTCCAGGGATTTACTACCACCTCGACAGCCCTGAGAAGGAGCCACAGAAAGGTCCCGCCCTGGGATGCATACAGGGACTGAGAGTACCTGCCCCTCCCCTGAGGGGTTGAAGGGCACTCATCAGGCCTGAAGTAAGGCCTGCACCAAACGCTCCGTGAGAGAGGTGCTGAGGGGAAGAGACAAAAGACTTGTCCAGATTGGGGCAGAGTTACCTCAGGCTCCCCTGCCAAAAGAGACTGAGGCCCAATAGGCAAGACCCAGGGGAGGTTGCTATACCACAGTATATAGATTGTGAGTCCCTTACATATCCTTCTGGATGGAAGATGATAATTAATAGTTGGCATCACAGTTAATGTAAAATATTAAAGGAAAATGATTGATACAATAGGGCAAATGTATCTCTTAAGTCAATTTGAATGACCTGAAACTTCAGTCTGAAGTTGTAATTACATCAAGGATAAATTTGGCCCACTATATATTTAAAGAGAAGAAAATGGAAAATAAGTAACAGCCCATAAGAGAAATGGGGGCTGATGTGCAATTAAACCTTTGTTAGTAAAAATACACAACTGATTCCATGGTAACAACAAATAGGAGGGTTTGGTGCTAATGGTGGGGAGGAGTTGTCAGCCCTCAGACTGAGATACGATGAGATGGCAAAATATTTAGTGTTATTTATTTCTGGAAATGTTACACCTCCATTCACTTCATAATTTTAATGATGAATTCTATTCCTCAGCACAGGAAGTATTGGGCCATTGTCTACTCCTAATGGCTGTAAGAAACGGTTTAGACCAGGGGTGTCAAACTCAATTGGTATGGCGGGCCACATTTACATTAAGTTGAGTTCAGGGGGGCCACGCATAACACACACTACTCTACTCTATCTTTCATGATCTACTCTCCGCCGAAAAATCTCCCCGCAGGGTAAAATTCGGCGGCACAGTAGGAGAGAGAGGCTCTCACAGGGACTTGCACACTCCACTCTCCGCCGTTAAATCTCCCTGTGGGTTCACATTCGGCGGCCATTTCCTTTTTAACACGGCCGTTTCCTTTTTAAGAGCTCACGCAAGATGTCCCACAACTTGCCTGAGCTCCGCTCACAAAACAGACAGCACAAGCCTGTGGCCCGGATTCGGACTGCGGGCCACATAACACAAGCCCACGGGCCGCAGTTGGCCCGCGGGCCGCGAGTTTGAGACCCCTGGTTTAGACTTTAGCTATTCTGTTATCTGAGACTATCATTAGGACGTCACAGCTGCTTCTAGGAAAGCCATGTTGTTGCACAGACTGTGCCTTTCTTTTTAGGATGAGTGTTAGCTGATAGTAGTACTTTTTAATTTTGAAAGTGTTCTTTATACTTGATCTCTCGAGTAGTTACATATTGATCTGACTGAAAAATGGCTCTTTGTTCCATTGTCTGCTGCCAAGACAGAATCATGTCATCTGCCTGTAGATTTTACTCCATTAACAGCTGCATTGGTTGGAATATTTTATACCCATGTTGTGGGGTTTAGACAACAATCCTAGCTGTGATATAAATTTAGTCATTTTCATTAGTATTCTGTGCTTGTTCATGTTAAAGGCGCCATGGAGTAGTGATACTTAGATGAAGCTTCATTTAGCATCATCACCAATGTACTTTACATTTTTTATTCATCATAGTCAGCAAAACACAAACTCTCAAAAGCATCCAATAAGTATAATATCCCATGTCTGTTACTTCATTACTGACTTTTGAGTATAATAATTCCTGTTGTAGTACAAGAGAGATCCATGAGAGGTGCCCATTAACTTATCTGTTTCCCTAGTTCTTCTTGTTCATTGTTTATTTTGGCATCAAGATGTTGTAATTATCTTTGCAATTTAGCAACTTACATGGACAGATTGGCAGAGACCCTGTTTTCTGGGGGTTTTTTTTTGCCCTCCTCTGCAGCATGGGGCATGGGTCACTTGCTGGTGGATTCTATGTACTTTGAGATCTTTAAACAATTATTTGAGGACTTCAGTAACACAGTCTAGGGGTCTATTACAGGAGTAAGTGGGTGGGTGAGGTTCTATGGCCTGTGTTGTGCAGAAGGTCAGACTAGATGATCATAATGGTCCCTTCTGACTTTAAAGTCTATGAGTCTATGAGCTTCAACTAGGTCAATGCCTCATTGTGTTTGGCACTGTACAAATAAAGTAAGTGGGAGTCTGCTCCAAAAAGTGTGCAATCTAAAAGGCAAAACTTAATAGGTGGGTGAGGTAAACAAGTGATTGGGTGGGAGGATAGGTAACAATAATAAAGAGGATGTTTTAGTATTGATGAGCTGTGTGACCAATTCCTATATATTCTAAGCCAATAGTAACAGCACAGCTCACCAGCTGACTATCCGTTACCAGATGGCAGATTTCTATAAGCACCAGATCAGAGGTGGGCTTACAGGAGAGACTTGGAGAATACAGTAGCAGCTTTGTGGCTTTCAAAGGGTTCCCCCTCTCCCCTCCCCCATGTAAGGGTGACATAGGAGAAAGCATGTAGGTGTTTGTGGGAGAAAAGAGTGATTGATCTTGGCATCACTGATTTGGAGCAAAGGCAGTAATTGACATCACAGCAGGATTTTTTCACACGATTCAGGATCTGAATTTTGTTTGGTATATTTTGGATGCCAAGGTAGATGGAGCTGATTCTCTGAAAGATATTATGTATTCTGACTGCTGTGATGTGTGGCTGCTTCATCTTAAATAGCAATTTGTCTTGCCTTCGTGTTGTCATGGTGCTAATTGCTGTTGCACAGGAGCTATGTCATTCTTTTGAAAGGAATGTGATTTCCCAGCATTTTTACATGCAAAGATAGCATGCTCTTTACTTCTGTTGGATGTCTTCTAGTAATTTTTACTGTGCTCAGATGTCTCATAGTTTCCTTATGACTAGCACGTACTATGCTATCCAAACTCCAAGTCAAAACAGAATACAAATTCAAGAAAATAACACCTGCCTATCACCACACTGCCAATATTAGCTTTTTCTCAGGGATCCATTAAACGTTCATTAAACTTTCTACAGACATCAGTTCTAAGTGCTGAAAAATGACTGTAGTTTAGAAAATGTGTGCTGAACATGAAAGGTTTTTGCATCTCCTGTCTTTTGGGCTCTCCTTGTAATGCTATACAAGAGCTTTGAGGGTTCAGTCTATGCAGATAGGTGGGGTTACAAAATATCTTGCATTTCTTAATTTGTATATTGGCATCCTATGCAAACATCATTATTTAAAAAAGGTAATTGTTCCAGATGCTTGTTTTCTGTTACCATCTCTTACTGCTGCTACATTACTACTTAGTGTAAACTTAACGTACCTGCAATACTTTCTCCTGTTGTGGGGCATATATCCATGCAGTACCCAAGTTAGATGGTAAAGTTGCCAATTCATATTGGTTGGGCAGCCTGCTTCCCTGGATTTGTGGTTTACTTAATTTTGCAAACACTTAGGCTGGGTCTACACTGACAGTGGCAAATTCGCTGCTGTCAGATCGATTGCTCTGGATTGACTCAGCGGTCTGTGTACACCCACTCAGTCGATCCAGCAAGCGACGCAGGAAAACCACCCCGGTAAGTGGCGTAGCGCTGCGTCGAAGGGAACACTGTTCCCGTCAGTGCAGCGCAGTGTGGACAGCGCGTGGAGTGGACACAGCAAAGTTGACGGGAGATACGCAAGTGATTTACGTCACTTGCATATCTCCCGTTGACTGCTGCCAAATCCCGAAGGTAAGTGTAAACCAGACCTTAGTTCTGGACTAAACTTGCAAATAAAGATCTTTAAATTTGATATGTTCCAGGTTTAAGCAACAGGATCTCAACTATGTGGGAACTTTGCAGTGTGGCATGCAATCATTCAAAAGAAGGCAGAGTGCTATAGCACTTTTTGGTGCCTTTTTACTCCACATTTAGAGCTGTGAATAAATCCTTATGTTGCAGGATAAAATGTGATTGTAGTATATTATTTGGGCATGACATTTATGGCAAGTGTAAACAGGGTGTTATTACTGCCAAATCATCAGGCTTAGATCAAGGGAAATGGCAAGCGGAGAGAGCACACCAGTGAGCAGAGCTTTTATACAAAAGAGAACAAAGTGATATGCTCCAGCTTTTAATACTACCAGCTATAAAACAGAAAAGCGAAGAGCAGAAAATTGAAACCATCATGCAAGTGTCAGGTCCAGGGGCACCCAAGACTGATAAACAAGTGGTGCTGGCTTAGGATACTATAGACCAGCACAGGATTTTTTTTTGGGGGGGGGGAAGGGGGATGGAGTGGGGGAAGAATATTTAGTCCTGTAACGTCATTCAGTATTAATTCCTTCCCACCCCTCTCCTTCCCCCAAATTCCTGGAAATTTCGGCAGTAGACATTCTTCTGGGGAAGTACAGGGATATTGCCTTTGTTATTGTGGAGATTTGTTCTGTGAGTGAGCTACCACCTCTTAAAATGGAGAATTATAAATAGTTGAGAAAACTGCATGGGGTAGCAGAAAATCTAATATTTGATAGTCTGCATTTGTTCTACTGTCTGCAGATCAGTAGTCTTTGAATACTTATATGTTTCTGTTGTTACTGAATTTATTACAAGGGTTCTTTTGACATGCATTTATTTAAAAAAAATGCTTCTTAAGTCTGACTCTCTTCTTTACACCCTGAAATAGCCATTAATTGATATCAGTCTTCTCTTGACTTGGAGTTAGCACGGGAAGGGTCTTTGAAGATACTACCTCTGTTGCTGCTATCCTGATGTTCCTCCCAAGTTCCTATAGCGATTTGTGATCATGAAAAGTTGTCCTCTGCTATTATTCTTTAGTTCCACAGTGGGGAAAACCTCAGCAGGCTTTAAGGTATTCAGCACTCTTATTGTGTTAGATTTCCTATTTGCCTTCAGGAGACAGCAGGCCACTGTCTTGCTCAGTTGCTACCTCTTTCCAGTGGCTCCCTTTCTTCTTGGTGTTTGGTTGTGTAACTGTCTTTCTTTGGCCCGTCTCCAGTCTGCTCTCTCTCCTCCCCAAAGTCCCAATGCCTGTTTATGGTCACTAGGTTGAAAGGCTCCATACAAGTTTACTCTATCCTCCTCCTACAGCCCTTCCTTGTTGCCACGTACTTCTGTCTGTTTTTTTGTTTTCCAGAACTGTCCCATTCATTGTTGCAACTTGTAATATTTCTAACATTCCTTTTTTTGTGCCCTATTCCATTTTCTCTAGTGAGTTGAGCTTCTGTTCAGGCCCTGCCCCTTTTACTCCAAAAGGAGCCAGCTTGCATTCAGTTCCAGTGTATGTCTTCTGAACCTCCCTTCGGGAAATGTATATTGAACCATTGGGTTGCCATGACTCCATCCTGTACCATCATTATTTTATTTGTTCTGGAGGAGTCTCTTCACTTTTTTGACTCCTCAGTGTCAGCCTTAAGCTGCTTCCTCTCAGTCCTTTCTTGGGAATTCTTGGAATCCTTTTTGTTGTTGACTGTGTTCTCTCAGTCAGAATTTTATATCTGCCTCAGTTTCATGCCTGGGCTATACATACTGATTTTCACTTCTCTGAATCCAAACTGTGGTGGTACTTCTACAGATTCACTCCAGCTATTCCCTAGGGATCTCTGCTGTTACCCTTTCAATCCTCTGTTAAGTATCAATATTGAATTAGACTACAGTTTTAAAAAAAAACATTTCACATTGGACTGAGCCCTGTTAAATGGCAGTAGGGATTCTTCCTTACTCTTCCTTTGGGTAATGCTGATATAGTTCCATCCTTAAATATCAGGTCTTGGGATGATATAGGAATGACACCTCTTGTTTCAGGTCATCTTTTTCAATGTCAAAGATATCATTCTATCATTTCGGTAATGGAACTCAGCTGACTTCTGCCTTGCAGGAAAGATTTGAGGGTCTTATTTCCTAGTTAGACTCTTATGGTTCATGAGCTGCCGATTTACCTAAGATTGTAATTTCTTCAGCATTGACCTGCTTATAAGTAAGGTCCAAGAACAGTGTTTCTAGGGTGTGTCTGTGCTGTGGCAGTGGGACACCTGATTGCAGCTTGGGTAGGCATACCCATACTAGCTTTGAATCTAGTTAGCATGACTAACAATAGCAGTGAAGACTGGCAGCATGGAACCCGGCACAGGATAGCAACATGAACATATAACAGGGTTCTGGGTGGGCTTGGACAGCCTGCATTGAAGCCCATTCTGCCATGCCTTCACAGCTATTTTTAGCATTGTTAGCTAGATTAAAGCTAGCATGGGCATGGCTATCTGGGTGGCAGTCTCACCTCTGATTGCAGTGAGGACACATACGTAGTCTGTTGCACCTATTCTTCTTCAAGTGCTTGCTCATGTCGATTCCATTCTAGGTGTGTGCACATGCCTCTGTGCATGGTTGCCAGGATTTTTCCCCTTAGCAGTATCTGTAGGGCTGGTTCTGGCATCCTCTGGAGCCCTGCGCCCGCACCGCCAGCCCTGCGCCCGCACCGCCAGCCCTGCGCCCGCACCGCCAGCCCTGCGCCCCTCAGTTCCTTCTTTCCACCACTGACAGTTGCTGGAACTGCATTTCTTGTTACCACAAGTGCTTCAATTGTTCCCTTGAGTAGTCATTTAGCTAGTTTAGTGTCACTGTTGTTGGTGAAGTGCTATAAATAGTTAGTAGTTAGGGTTTAGTCTTGTCAGGGGCCTCTGACCCCGAGCCGGGCATGTCCCGGTCTCAATGTCTGCAGCCCTGCACCACCTGCAAAAACCCTTCTCATATCATGACCCTGACAGCAGCTTGACGTGCCGGGGGAGCGCACAGGAGGGGATGTGCTGGGGGAGCGCACAGGAGGGGACGTGCAGGGTTTGTAAGGGTTCAGGCAACGGACACAAAAAGAGAGAGAAATCAGCCTGAAGGTCCAACTGATGGAGGCAGCGTTGAGACTAGCCTTGGAGCTGCCTTGATCCATCTTGGTGCTGAGCACTGCGTCACTGCAGAGCACCCGCCAGCACTGGACCTGCTGCAGCACCACTCCTCCTCTCCATTGAAGAAGAGGCAGAGGAAACAGCATTCCGACGGGGGCTATTCCCCCACTCCAAAGAAAACCAGAGATGCAGGGTCGAGCGCAGGTTCTTTATTGGACCAGTCAGTCGTGCTGGGTCAACAGGAGTGGAGCTCGCCACCCAGGTCCTCGTGCCCACTGAGAGAGCCACTCCTGATTCCTGGGAGCAAAAGGGGGCTTTTTTAACTCGTGGTGCTGTCAACGCTGGAAGTGTTTCAAGCGGTAAGAGAGCTGATGGCCCTTCCCTTGCCTCTTACACCTAAACCCCTTTTGATACCGGGAAAGGAGATGGCACTGGCATCTAGGGAGACGTCTGTCATGGGATCTCTCCAGGGCAACACCGCTCTCCTGAGCCACGGTGTGCATCCCCACAGGCCAGGTTGCCTCAGAGAAGGTTTATACCACCACGGCACTGGTCCCCGAGGGGTGTGTTCCTGGTCCCAGTCTCTGAGGCGATCCCCGGAACCAAGCATTGTCACCACTGGCCTCTGGCACGGAGGTAGTCTTTGACATCAGAGCAGTACCACTCTCAGCTCCGGCATCGAGGACTTTGCCCTTGGACATGTGGCACCCAATGTATTCCCCATCTTGGAGATGCTCACCAGCAGGGGGTCGGCATCAATCCCAATCCCTAGCGCTGAGGAGTTTGCCTGTGGCTGCACGGCGCAGACCCCAGTCACCGGTGCCTGAACTTTTGCCTAGGGATGATCAGCACCCATCGTTGATCCCTGGCACCGGGATGCTCATCTTCAGCGCGACACCAATCCCACTCCTCTTCCCAGTGTAAGTCCTCATCGGCTCGGCACTGGTCCAGGAAATTGCACTGGCGGTCACCAATGTCATGCTTTCCAAGGCTTAGTCATCAGTGTTCAAGATGGTGTTCATCAGAGCATTACAGGACTCACGGGTCAAGACACTGGTCCCCGTCGCTGCAACACTACCCACCAGGAAGGGAGTCAGTGACAGCTTCTCCATGATTTTCAGGAAGTGATTCCTTTTCCTCAGGGGAGGATAGATCCATCAGCCGCTCTGGCCAGTTCCATCTACCAAGAATGCATGAGCAGGGCCCCAGTTCTTCAGCTCCTGGTTAGCCTCAGGGCCAGTGGCCAGTGGAGGGACCATACTGGAATTCCTGGGGGCTTCTCGTGGCCCCAGAACCATACTCTTACTTGTCATCAGGAAAGCAATTCGCTACGCTAATAGCCCCAGAGGAGACACATGGTTTGGTATTGGAGGTGGATTCCAAGCCTCAAGACGAGACATCCACGCCAGTCCCCTACAGCAGGAGGAAATGCCACCTCCTCCCATGCCAGTGCAATTGTTTTCCTCATCCCCTCATCACAAGGTGGTCATGACAGGGCTGTCAGTTCTGTTAGATGACTTTCGGGCCCTCCAAGAGCTCCTTAAGAGGGTGGCCTCAAACTTGGGCTTAGAGGCAGAGGAGCTCAAGGAGACCTCAAACAACCTCTTCAATGTTCTGGCAACTGTGGTGCCAACCTGCACTGCCTTGTCAGTGCATGAAGGGGTGCTCAAGGTGGTTAAGACACTGTCTTCCTTGCCACATACATCAAAAAGAGTGGAAAATAAATACTATGTTCCCGCGAAGGGGTTTGAGTATCTGTTCACACACCTTCCCCCACCCCAGTTCCCTAGTAGTGGCAGCTGCTAATGAATGGGACAGGCAGGGTCAATTCAGCTCAGCCCCCCCAAAATAAAGATTGTAAGAAATTAGACTTATTTTGGAGGAAAGTTTATTCAATAGCGAGCTTGCAATTTAGAATAGCAAACCAACAAGCATTGCTGGGCAAATACAACTGTTATCTTTGGGACTCCCTCAAGTGCTTTGGGGAGGCTCTGCCCCAGGAGCAGGCACTGGACTTTGCCACCATCTTGAAAGAGGGCAGAACAGAGGCCAGAACTGCCCTGCAGGTTGACTCCGCAGCAAGATCCATGGCCTCTGCTGTCTCCATGTGCCAGTGTGTGTGGCTGCAGTCATCCGGTCTGTCCCAAAAGGACAGCAGTCCATACAAGACATCCCATTTGATGGAAGTGCGCTGTTGTCTGACTAGGACTCAAGGACCACTCTGTGCTCACTGGGTCTTTATACACCTCAGGCCTTGAGTCAGCAGCTTCTTCCTCAGCAGCAGCAGCAGCCTAGGTATCAGGCTTCACACGTTGGCCCCTATGGAAGAAAAAACCAGGACAAAGGCTTTAGGAGACACCAGCTGGCCCTGACTTCTTCATCCCAACCAGGGCCTTCCAGGTGCTCGAGTGGACAGCGCCAGTCGTTTTGAGGGTGCGCCCGAGGAGAGTGTTCCAATCTCAAAGCAGGATCCCTCCCTCCCAGCCATTTCTCAACCACCTTGCCCCCTTCCTTTCTGAATGGTCCAGAATAACATGGGACCATTGGATCCTGGGCATTATTTCAGTGGGCTATGTCCCACAGTTTTTTCCCCCCCTTTCCCACAACGCTCCTTCCCTGCTCCTCTTCAGAGACCCCTCTCACGAGCAGCTTCTCATGCAGGAGGTAGAGTGTCTTCTAAAACTTGGGGCTATAAAGGAATTTCCACCAGATATGAAGTGCAAAGGTTTTTTTTTTCCAGTACTTCTGCATCCCCAAGGCAAAAGGGGATCTCAGGCCCATCCTAGACCTGCATTATCTCAAGAGACTGAAGTTTCACATGGTCTCTCTAGCCTCCATTATCCCTTCTTAGGATCCAGGAGATGGTTATGTCACCCTGAACCTGAAGGACACACATTTCCACATCGTGATTTTCCCTGGTCACAGGCATTTCCTCTGGTTTGTGATGGGTCACTCCCATTATCAGTTTCCGGCTCTACCCTTTGGTCTCTCTTCTGCCCAGAGGGTATTCACAAAGTGCATGGCAGTGGTGGCTGCGCACCTAAGACATCAGGATGTGCAGATTTACCCATACCTGGACGACTGGCTGTTCCAGGACAGGTCCCAGTCTCATGTCCAGAACAGTCTAGCTATTGTATGCACCACCTGTCGCTGCCTGGGCCTATTGATAAACTAACAAAAACCAATGTTAATACCAGTCCAGTGGAGAGAGTTCATTGAAGCGGTTCTCGACTCCAGTCAGGCCAAGGCTTTCCTACTGCAGTTTCATTTTGAAGCTATGTCAGACCTCATCATGCACTTATGCATTTGTCCCCTCATAAGGGCCAGGACTTATCTGCAACTGCTGGGCAATATGGCGGTTCACACATATCTGGTGCGGTTCGCATGCCTAGGGCTCAGGCCATTTCAGTCATGACTGGCCTCAACATATGCCCCGAGCAGCCACACTCTAGACTGGGTGGTCATGATAACTCCTCACACCCTATCCTCACTAGGTTGGTGGCAAAATCCCCATTCAGTAATGCAGGGTATGTCATTCAAAGACCTGGCCCCCTTGATTACTCTGGTGCCAGATGCTTCAGACTTGGGATGGGGGGCCCATATCAGCTCTGATCACAGCACTCAAAGGATATTGTCTTGGGAAGAGCACAAGCTACACATAAACGTCAGGGAGCTCAAAGCGATATGCCTAGCATGCGGATTGTTCCTTTCTTTCATTGCAGGCAAGGGAGTCTGGATTCTGACGGACAATACTGCTGTGATGTACTATATCAACAGGCATGGCGGGGCTCGCCCATCGGTCCTGTGCCTGGAAGCAGTGTGTGGAAACTTGCAGTGCGGCACCACTTTCACCTCATCGCCTCCCACCTCCCAGGCCTCAAGAACGCCCTAGCAGACCACCTCAACAGGTCCTTCTTTACCCCACCACAAGTGGTCACTCTACCCAAGGGCAACCCATATGATCTTCCTGAGGTGAGGGTTCTCCCCAAGTGGACATTTTTGCATCCAAACTGAACAAGAAGTGTCATCAGTTCTGCTTGATTCGTGGGCTCGATGAAGGGTCACTGTTCAAAGCTTTTCTCCTCCAATGGATGGGAGCTCTTATGTGCACCTTCCCACTCATACCTTTGATGCACAAAGTCCAGTTAAAGATCAACTGGGACAAGGCAGATATTATCCTGATCGCACCAGCATGGCCCCACCAGCACTGGTTCAGCACACTGCTGGAGCTGTCAGTTACACCCCTTCTAGAGTTGCCCCATTGGCACAAACTCCTCTCCCAGGATCAAGGCCAGTTCCTGCATCTGGATCTGGAGTCTCTGCATCTGACGGCAAGGAGACTGCATGGCTGAATCCTGAAGAACAGGCATATTTGTCCAAAGTTCAGCAAATCTTGAAGGGTGGCAGAAAACTTTCCACCAGGGCATCGTATCTTGCCAAGTGAAAAAAGTTCACCTGCTGGGCAGCATCCCAGGGAGTTTCAATTCAGACATTGATTCAGGCTATTCTAGATTACCTGCTGCACCTTAAACTTCAAGGCCTCTTCATTAAAGGTTCACCAAGTGGCCATCTATGCATTTCACCCACTGGTTCAAGGGAAGTCAGTTTTTCCCACCCCATGGCAATTAAGTTCCTGAAAGGTGTAGAGAGGCTTGAGGGTAAAGTTCAAGACCCACTACCCTCCTGGGATCTGAACCTAGTTTTATCCAGGCTCACAGGGCCCCCCTTTGAGCCCTTGGCTACCTGTCCCATGTTGTTGCTCTCCTGGAAGGTGTCCTTCCTAGTAGCAATATTCTCAGTGAGGAGAGTATCTGAGATTCGAGCACTCACCTCAGGGTCACTGTACACAATCTTCAATAAGGAGAAGGTCCATCGACAGCTTCAGTCTGCCTTCTTATCCAAAGTAGTGTCTTAATTTCATAACAATCAATACATGTTTCTTCCAGTGTGCTTTCCAAAGCCACATGGCTCGGAAGAGGAATGAAAATGGCACACGTTTGATGTTAGATGTGCCTTAGCATTCTATGTAGAGCAGAAGAAATTATTCCACAAGACCACACAGTTCTTTGTTGCAGTGGCAGACAGGATGAAAGGCTTACATGTCTCCTCACAGCGGCTTTCCTCTTGGATAACTTGGTGCATCAAGTTTTGTTACAGGCAAACGTTCCTCTGCCTTAAATCATAGCAGCCCATTCCACCAGAGCACAAGCTTCTTCGGCCGCCTTTCTGGCACAATACTTGTGCAGGACATCTGTAGAGCCACTACCTGGTCTTCAGTGCACACCTTCATTCCCCACTATGCCATTGTTTAGCAGGCGTGGGACAACGCCAACTCCAATAGAGCGGTTCTGCGAATGACTCACCTCTGAACTCTGGACCCACCTCCAAGGTACTGCTTGGGAGTCACCTAGAATGGAATCAACATTCCATGACCCATCTAAATCCCCCATCCCTGCTGTTGGAGTTGACGGTAAGAAGGAACTGAAGGAGCGTAGGGCCGGTAGAGCCTCATATACTGAGATGTGTGTGGGGCTCCAGAGGATACCAGAGCCAGCCCTATGGATACTGCTAAAGGAAAAAATTCCAGTAACCATGCATGGAGGCGCGCGCACACACCTAGAATGGAATGGACATGAGCAACGCATTTTGAAGAACAACAGTTACAGGGTGAGTAACCGTCTTGTCCTATGGTTTTCCCATGGAAAGACCCTCTGCACTTTAGGATTCTGTACCTAAACAATAAAATTTACAGAAGTTGACATTATCGATCCTTTTTCTCTGGCCACTTCCTTGTGGCAGCTAAATTGTTACATGTTGTTTTCACTGTCAATATTATTAGTTAAAGTCCTTTTTTATTTATTCATCTAATAACTGCTCTCTAAATAGGCATTTTTTTAAAGCTGAGATTCCAAATGTCAGATTGTTTACTGTTTTTAAATCTACACTGACGTAATGTTTATTTGATGTTATCTTCCACAAATAATGTTGAGAATGACTTGTGTGGTATTGAATCATTTTTAGGAGTTTTATGTGATTTAAATAAAAAATTGTCATTGACACAGGAGTCTGAAGACTTCAAGGAGTTACTAGTCATCTGACTCTATAGTTAAATATAGACTACGTACAACTCAAGCGCCAAGTTTGCACCTTTCTTACATTTTTCCACTTCCTGTGTAAGACTTCAAATGGGGCTGATGCATCTAAATACCCATAAACTTTGTACACATTGTTTGTGCAGTCACATATATATCAGCTGCCATGTTCTAATAAGATAATAAGTGTCACTTTTAAATCTGGAAACAGTGGAGTTAGTGTTTTTCTTCTAGTTTTTAGGGTATTATAGCATGTTCTGTAGGATCTGTTTGGCTTGAAAACTAACCCAACTACTTCTCTGTGTATATCTTTTTGCCTATACTACTGCCAGTGAAACCACCTTATTTGCTTGAATTGAGGATCTAGTTGCTTCTCCTTCTGTATATAACAATCCTCAGCATCTTCTGCTAGTACCTGATTTGCTTCCAGCCTGCTGTCTGGGGCCATTCATTGTAAGAACATTTCTGCTCTGTTTCAAAGACTGCATTGACATCCCATAAAGTGACAAATTAAGTTTAAAGTCCTACTATTGACTTGTCAGTACAGCTGAGTGGAAAATATTTTCATTTTGGTGTCTGAACTGAAAAAAAATTGTTTAGGTCAACTTGAAATGGAAATGTTCTGGTTTTTCTTGCTGAAATGAAAAACTGAAAAAAAATGTTGTTTCTGGTCCAACAAAATATTGTTTGGGCCAAATATTGGGTTAAAATATTTTGTTTGACCCAAAATGAAATGGTTCATTTAATTTTTGCATGCTTTTTACCCCTTTAAAAAAAAAGGAAAATCTAGCTACATTTTAAAATGAAATGTCATTTTGGAACAAAAGGACAAAACATTTTGTTTTGAAAAACAAAACATTTCAATCTTTTTTTAATTAAAAAAATTCCCATTTTGTGGTTGGGGGTGGCGGGCGGCTGAAACTGTTTGCAGAATCCATCCTGCATTCACCCATAGTTTAGACTGACCAGAAACTGCAATTTTTGGAAACAGAATATCTGAAAAATTGTACTCAGTTTCACATGTCAGTGCTTTGCAAGTCCAACACTATAGTGTATCTCCTGACATTTTGATGACACAAGTTCTGGCTCACCTCTTGAAATCCATGGATAGGATTTATGTTCTTATTTCTGGATAGTAGGCAGACAAATGTCAGCAATTATGTTCTTCCATGGGTTTTGCTATAAGCATGAGTTCTTCATTTCCAGAAAGTCTGCACCCACTCTACCATTATGTAGGAGCAAACCTAATGTTGTTTCTTTAAGATTTTTACACAGCTGGTAACATGATTTAATGTGGTTTTTCTGTGTTATTCACATGCATATTTAGATTTCTTCTCTCTGTATTAGGGCAGGCAAGTCTGAACAGCATTTTCTTGAATTGTGCTATGAAAAATAAAGATTAATTAACTCATTTAAAAGTTTAAAGTAATTGCTGAATGTAATTTAATGTATTTTGTTACTCATGTGGATTTAGATTGCTTCCCTCTGTATTAATGCAGGGAAGTTTTAATGACATTTTCTTGAATTGAGCTATGAAAAATAAATATAGATTAACTAATTTAAAATTTTTAAGTAGTTGTTGCTGAATGGGAAGCTAAGACATCCCAAACATTTTAGGGGTTTTGTTGATCTCCATGCTGTCTCGTGAAAATGCATTTTGGTTTATTGATAATGTGTTAGTAAAGTGATAAGGTAAAGAGAACTCAATCAAGTTCTAATGTATTCACTGTAGAATTTTATGGGGAGTGGAATCCTTTGTTGGTTTTTGTACATGTAGTTAAAATTCCTGATTTGACAAATGAGATGTGACCTTGAAGTAAATTTGCCTATTATCTAGAAGTTGTGCATACAGATATTAAAAATTGACTTCATTTATTTTATGAGGAGTTGGGACATGCCAAGCTGCTCATAATTAGTGATAAACTGCTCTCTGATTTATGATTTTTTACATTGTTTATATTTTTATTGATGTAGTCATGCATATATAGCTATCGTTCTAAAAAAGCAATGTTCAGGTCATTTGTAATGCAGTCTAAGTTCTTCCAACTTGTTGCAAGAATGTCTATTAATGTTGCAGAGATATCTTCCAGGTTTTATTTTGGTTTGACCGTCTTTAATCACAGCAGCTAGTAGACAGACTGCTCATTCCTGAAGCTAGTGAAAGAGATCACACCCATTCATTTTCTCCGAATAAGGTGCTGGCAGGTTCTTTGGTATATAAACAGACAACACACAGCACAATTGCATCTGCAGGACCTCAGCTATAACAAGCTGCTTGAGATATGATATGTACTTATTTCTTGTTACAACAAACAACTAAAGAAAGGTCCTCAGATTGAAATAAAATAATGTGAACAGACTAAATCATTTTTGACCATTTTCACTATGTTTCTCAGTGCCGTACCTTTGTCTGGTAAGGTTTTGAAATAAACACAGTGGCAGTACGTTGTATGTCATATAGCGACCAAAACATTGCTATGTTTTTGAACAACAATACTAAATAACTTATTAACATTGTCATTAAGATACTGAACAAATATGCTTAACTATCAGTTTGGGGGGAGGTTTTCAGAGGTGCAGAGGTTATGAGGATGCCATCAATCCCTAGATAGAACAGGGTTAGCTTATATATTCACAGTCTGAGTGACCCTTTCTATTTTTGAACTGAACATTTTGAGGTTCCAACTTTTTGTCATCACTAGTTTTCATTCATATTGATTTTTTTTTTAAATTTAGCAGATTTCTATCACGTGTAAGGGAGACGGAGGAAGAACACTATGAGAGCAGGTTAGAACATGTCACGTAAAAGTCTAAATCCTTTCTGTGGTAGCACAAACAAATCCAAATAAACCTTCAAACTAATTAACTTTCCACCTCTCTCAGGCTTCACTATAGTTCCTTGGTTGTCTCTACCTCAGGGCTTTCTCTGCAGGGACTTAACTTGCTCCTCTAGTGGTCTTCCTCTCTTGTTTCCTGTTTGTTAAACCCTATCAGCAAGTTAAAAAAGGTGTGGGTTGGATGATTGGGCTATAAAATGGATAAAGAATTGGCTAGAGCAAAGGGCTCAACGAGTAGTGATCAATGGCTCCATGTCTAGCTGGCAGCTGGTCACAAGCGGAGTGCCCCGGGGTCGGTCCTGGGGCCGGTTTTGTTCAACATCTTGCTTAATGATCTGGAAGAGGGGGTAGATTGCACCCTCAGCAAGCTTGCAGATGACACTAAGCTAGGGGGAGTGGTAGATACCCTGGAAGGGAGGGATAGGATACAGAAGGACCTAAGCAAATTGGAGGATTGAGCCAAAAGAAATCTGATGAGGTTCAACAAGGACAAGTACAGAGTCCTGCACTTAGGATGGAAGAATCCCATGCACAGCTACAGGCTGGGGACCGACGAGCCAGGCAGCAGTTCTGCAGAAAAGGATCTGGGGGTTCCAGTGGATAAGAAGCTGGATATGAGTCAGCAGTGTGCCCTGGTTGCCAAGAAGGCCAATGGCGTATTGGGCTGCATTAGTAACAGCATTGCCAGCAGATCGCAAGAAGTGATTGTTTCCCTCTATTCGGCATTGGTGAGGCCGCATTTGGAGTATTGTGTCCAGTTTTGGGCCCCCCACTACAAAAAGGATGTGGACTAGTTGGAGAGAGTCCAGCAGTGGGCAACAAAAATGATTAGGGGGCTGGAGCACAAGACTTATGAGGAGAGGCTGAAAGCACTAGGCCTGTTTAGTCTGCAGAAGAGAAGAATGAGGGGGGATTTGATAGCAGCCTTTAACTACCTGAAAGGGGGTTCCAGGGAGGATGGAGCTAGGCTGTTTTCAGTGGTGGCAGATGACAGAACTAGGAGCAATGGTCTCAAGTTGCAGTGGGGGAGGTCTAGGTTGGACATTAGGAAAAAGTTTTTCACTAGGAGGGTGGTGAAGCATTAGAATGGGTTACCTAGGGAGGTGATGGCATCTCCATCTTTAGAGGTTTTTAAGCTGAGGCTTGACAAAATCCTCGCCAGGATGATTTAGCTGAGGATAGTCCTGCTTTGAGCAGGGGGTTGGACTAGATGACTTCCTGAGGTCCCTTCCAACTCTAATATTCTATGGTTCTATCCCAGGGTTTCTCTCAGCAGAGATACCTATCCCTCTACAGTTTCTCTCTCTTCCCCTCCCATCCCTCAGCTCTCTCATCTACTTATAAGGCCTAGCTCTGCCTCCTGTGACCAAGAGTCAATCAATAACCCCATAGGTGTGGAGCATGACTAATTAGGCATTTCACCTCTGTAAGGAAGGAGGCAGAGACGTGTTGATTGATAGAATGTGCAAGTAGGTGCATGGAGTGCAAAATGTGATGTCAAATGAGAGTTTAATCAAAGAGCACAGGCCATTATTAGTCGGATTATGTCACTGAAAAAATTAAAATTTTCTTTTGGTATATTTATTTTGCTACTGGAGCAATTTTGCATGGCTGCTAGACAATTATTTCATAGGGGAAAATCTCTGTCATTATTCTGTCTCAGTCCTACATCTATGTTCCTCCGTGAGCTTTTCTCTTTGGTGCACTAGATATAATTATGTAGTTACCCCTATTAAAATGTCTCCCTCTTATGATGGAGAAAACCAGCTAGATTTCATTTTAGGTTCTGGATCTGAATTTGGTCTTCATAACACATGATCTGTCTGTAGTAACTGTTAGTAGATGTATTTATTTTTTAAAGTAGATCTTGGTGAGATTGTGCTATTTCCTCATCAGTCAGAAATAGAAAACAAGGATTTATCAGCTAGAAGATGGAAGGGTGAGTTGACAGCTGCTGGTTGCTAAATGGTCATGTTTGGGCTGCAGCTGCTTGCTTGGGAAAAAGCTCCTGTTAAAGGGCATCTCTTCACTGGGGAGAATTAGTGGGGCTCAGGGAGACACCAGAAAAGTGCCCTTGAACATGGGGTAGGTTTGGTGCTGTACCTTTCACCACTGTATCACAAACCTTCTGTATCATGTTTGCTTTGTGAGTTTTGTGTGCATTAACTAGTGAAGTACTGGGCACTGACTGGAGTAGATAAGGATAAATAAGATAACCTTGTAGGCATTTTCCATTTCTAATTCCTCTGATTCTGTGCATCTCATATCAAGTTCAGTAAGTGGATAAATGTTGACTGTGTATATAAACTTGACCTAGCTCAGCCAAAGTCCTGAAGCATTGATAATATTGTAATTATTGCATCACTATTGCATCAGTATTGATTTAAACTCAGTTTGAGTTATTTTACTTTAATGCTCACCTGTAGCATATCCTTAAATTACTATATAATATGTTGGAATCTCTTTGTAAGCTTTTTGTTACACGTGTAGGAAACATTTTGCTATCCTCATAACACTGGACACTTGCTGTAATGCTAATATCTGAGAGATTGTTAATAAATAATAAACAGCAGAATAAGCTAAGGATTGCCCTTTTTTGTACACCATCTGTCACAGGAGCTTCACTGTATCTTTACTTTTAACATTGATTTCTAGGTTCTTTTTTAATTCAGGATATTGTAGTTGTCAATCTTGTAAGAACTGAGGTGAATTTGGGAAGATTCTAACTTTGGGGAGAGCCCACAGGCACGATAAGAAAGTCACTCCAAGAAGCAGAGCTCTGAAAAGCCCATGCAATCTGTGGGTGAGAGATAGGGTGTAACTACACACCCAAGACATGCCTTTTGGGGTGATAGTGCATCAGTAGGCAGTCTGCTAGAATACTTTCCAGCTGTTTTTGGTTTATGAGCCTGTGCACAGGAGGGCAAAGAAATAGGTCCAGATCCTTGTCCTTTTTTACTTCCCAGCCTCATCAGCATAATACAGGACAGGAGTCTGCCCATGTACTTTAAGTAAATGTGTACTTCTGTCACATAATCAAAGAGGAAACCATAGTGAAGTAGATGTCCCAATTTTTGCCAACAAATCATGAATAGATGCCTATTTGGAGCACAAAAGTTTACTGCCCAGGTTTTTTCACTTTCATTGACCTATTTGCAAATATGACCCAAAGGTCACACTTTCTTTGCCTTGTTGCTCTTGGAAGAAAACATACCTTAATCAGATACATTTCCTTTGTTATTGTCTGTAAACTATGCAAACCTTGAACCAGAGACACTAGACATGGGAAGACCCATTAGATGTAACTGTCTATCTGGGCCAACTTTATCTTCTTAGCCAAGATTGAATTGGGCCCTGCAGCATGTTTTCTAATGCTGTGTGCAGTCTTAAACGTACCAAGTGATGAGGCTACTATCACTTTCCCCCAGAAGCCAATTTCATAACTTAATAGATTTTGCTGCCAGGAAGTTTTCCTTGATATTCTGCTTTAATTGTCCTTTCTTCAATTACTTCTACTTATCTATAGTCTTTCTACCCTCTCACAAATAATTCTTTGCCTCCACAGATGTTTGACAGCTTCACATTTGTAGACTGTTATCATTTCCATCAGACCTCTCATTCTCTTCTGTATAATAGAAAGTTTTAGAGCCCTTTTCTTGGCCAGAAGGGGATGTAAGTAAAGCAGCAAGCTATTACATTTTCTGTTTTTCTCCAAGTGCAAATTACACCTTCAGAAACTTTTTTTGAATACTGTCATCCTCCAGCAGATGAGAAATTATGTATTTTAAGGCATAAAGTAAAAGGCTTTAGAGAATTTGAACCATAATAATAATAATAATAATAATAATAAACTTTATGGCTTACAGAGCCAAGGATGTGAAAGGTAGAAATTTCCCTTTCAAATGATTGTCCGTTATCAAGAAGATTTTTTAGCTCTGCACAGTAGGCTCAAAAGCTGGAGATGCAAGGCAGTGGGAGACACTTTTGTGCGTATGCTATGGGAATGCCCAAAATATGTACACTTTGGGATGAGGGAATGTTACATCCCATCTCTGTTTTAATCATAGTTTCTAAAGCATATGTTGTTTTGGTCACTCTCATAAAATGTGCACAAAAGTGTTTCCCACTGTCTTGCATCTCTAGCACTGGTATCTTACGGGAAAGCATCCCAGGGATTTTAAATACTTGAAAATCAAACTGGGTGCTCTGATTTTGAGTGGCAATTGCAGTTATAAAATTCTTGCTCCATGAACAGAGCTAACAGCACCAACATAAAAATGGCCATGCTAGTTCAGAACAATGGTCCATTTGGTTCAGTATCCTGTCTCTGGCAGTGGCTGGTGCCAGATGTTTGAAGGAATGAATGGAATAGGGCAGTTTTGAGTGATCAATCCCCTGTCATCCAGTCCCAGCTTCTGGTAGGTGGAGGTTTCGGGATAACTAGAGCCTGGGGTTGTCTCCCTGACCATCTTGGCTAATAGCCATTGATGGACCTATCATCCAAGAATTTATCAATTATTTTTTTGAACCCAGTTATATTTTTGGCCTTCACAACATCCCCTGGCAATAAGTTCCACGGATTTACTGTGCATTGTGAAGAAATACTTCCTTTTGTTGGCTGTTATCATGGTCTGGTAAACAATATTTTGGAAAATACAAAACATATAAAGGTGGCAGTTTCAAGATCTGCAAACCCCTGTCAATATGGCTTAGTATGGCAGCTTGTCATGACACTATACTCAGACATAAGATGATACTATTTGCTCTTGGCACCCACAAGAGGATCTTTGGTGTAGTAGTTACTCTGTATGCATCATCTCATTATGATATCATCTGCTTAATAATTGTACATTATCCTAGTCAAAGTTTCTCTTAAAAGCTGCTTGTAAGCCAGTATTTTACTTTGCTACTGAACCTATTATTTCTTTGTTTCCTGCAGCCATGCCACTTTTCAATGTGATCTCACAAGATCCCATTACAAGAAAGCAGGGTTCCTTATACAGGAATTCACCAAGGAAAGCCTAGATACTGAAAAAAGTGGTTTTGGTTCTTTGTAGGTGGCTCTTTTCCCTCAGGATGGGTACTCAACTGGTGCTGCCATAATGGATGCTGTGAATTGTGTGCTTTTTGCCAGGGCTGTATTTTGAATAATAATTTGAATGACATTTAGAACAGGCACTGACCGCTCAAAGTCAGTAGGGGTATTAATCAGAGTGTCCTGGTAAAATTCTACAGGCGGTAATTATGTTATGACTCCTTAAATTCCTCCTGTAACTTCAATTTGAATCCAACTCTTCTTCACTTTCTGTCCTAAACTATTAGCAGTGTTGCTGTGTGCTACTTAAAAGCTTCTGTCTTGCATCTTGAAAATGGCTTCATTTCAGACAGTGCTAACAGAATCTGAAGTTTTTGTGATTTTAGCAAATGGAATTATTTACAGCAACAATCTATAATGCTTTTTAGTGATCACCATTAAAAGCTTTACAGTTTTGCTTTGCAGGTAGATGTTACTAGAGTATTTGTATATTTCCTAGGGATTTTCTATTCCAGTTATAGGGAATACTAGTATAATGGTAGTTTGTTCATTTGTTGTTATTTGTACAATGATGTTTCCAGGCACAATTAGGTATTATAGTATTACCTACAGGCCCCTCGTATTTAAATGCCTAGCACAATTTTTGATCCTTTGTAAATACTAAAAAAAAATTAGTAACTTTAAAGACATATGTAAAGATGGTTTTGATCCTGCCTCACTGAAATCAATGAGAGTTCTGCCGTTGATATGTAATGGGTGCAGGATTAGGACCTATAATGGCAACCATGCTAGCGAGAGATTCAGATTTGACATATCTCACCCAGACACTAATTGCAGTATTCCACTCTAAAGCAAAACTCGAGTTTTTCCAAGAAAGTTTCTTAGATGGCGTCACTACAAATATTTTTGTTTTCTCAGTCAATTTAGCATAAGAGTTTATTGATTTAAAAATAAAGGCACTTGAAGCACAACTACAAACAGTACAGAAAGTGCAATTTTTAGTGATGAAATTAGACAGTGATGTCCAACCAGTTTAAGCTGTTGGATCACTGAACTTTATCTGCAAATTACCCTCCTGAAATTGAAAGTGGAGTCTGTTTTTCTGCAATCTGATCTCTCTGGGTTATCATCTCCAGAAGTTAATTTTGGACCCAGCTGTATGTCAGTTGTGCTTCAATTTATGCAAAAAGTGACCTTTGTCTATATTTCCCTCCCACTTCTGTCTTCCCTTTGCAGTCTTTCCTCTTCTAAAAAAATGCTGACAGGAGCTTTCTTCCTTGTCATTTTGGAGATAGTCAACAAATTCTATGGAGAGGTGACCTCCATTAGGAGAGAGAAATCGGCATTTGGACAGAGCCCAAGCTCAGGCACTGTAGTCCTCCTTTGACTGGCAAGGTGACATTGTATGTCATATCAGCATTCATGACCAGCTCCCTGCTCCTCAGAGAGTAATTATTTCTTTCAGAGTGAAAGGTCCAATTTGCTGTAAAGAACAGAGCCCCAGGTAAAATGAAAGGAGCCTGGCTATAAGCTTCCTTGACATAAAAGAGGCACAAACCCGAACTTTACATCATAATAGCCATTCAATTTGATTTATTATGTTTATTTTTACTTTCCTTGTGTCAGATCGCATTAGGATGTTTACACTTCAGTTTGCTCCATGCACTGTTCGGTAGGCAAAGATTGCTACATTACAGAGGACGCCAGTGCTGGAATCCTAGCTCTTTGGCTCTGCTCAGAAAACTCTTTGTGACAGATCTGCACCTTTTGGTACACATTGCAGGATTTATTACTTTGAACTCCTGGTAAACTAAACACACTAAAGACTCCTCACTTTCTCATAGCACTAGCATTAGAATGGGAGTAAAACTGTAGGAAGGGAACAAATGCAAATATGATGAATGTGCTGGAGGAATAAAGAAATCCTGTAACATAAGGTTTTCCGATCTAATTCAGGTAAAGGTAAAACAGGTCAATCTACGCAGCCAAAGCTGCTACTCAAACTCACTTAAATCACATAGTTCTGAGAGTTAGCTAAAGTATGCACTTTCTAGTGTCGTGTGTATCTCCCCCCCCCCCCCCAAAAAACAAAACAGGTTCATGAATGCTGCTCAGATGTCCACAAACCCCTGAAAATCTTATTCTGTGTTTGTCATAAAGGTAGATTCCTAACCTCAGATAGATAAGCCTTGGAGTGTGATGCTCAGTTCACAATATGTGAATGCTTGGTCTGCAATTCTCAGTCTGTGATACACAAGCACATGGCATATAATGATTCTTTGTGGATTGTTATTTGTAGGTGTAGTATTAGTGTTGTTTGTACCACAGGAGTCTTGAGAGATCCCAAGGAGGGCTGGGGTTACATTGTGTTAGATTCAGTTCAAACGCACATGAAGAAATGGTGCCTGCCCTGAAGAGCTTACGATCTAAGGCCCCAATCCTCCTATCTCAGTGGTGCTCAAACTTTTCCAGTAGTGTCCCCCACCTCCATTATTGCACAGTGGGCTTAGCAGAGGAGCTTGCACTAAACACAGAGTGGGGATAGGGACAGAGAGGGATAGAGGGCAGACTTGACCTGGGGGTGGAGCAGGGAGCAAAGCTGTGAGTGAGGGTGGAGCTGGGCTGGGGCCAGGAGTGGAGCCACATCTGGGGGCCAAGCTGGGCTGGATGTTGCTCCCTCTCAGCCCTTCTGGGGGCTTCCTGCCCCCCCAGTATCCCTCCAAACACTTCTCTGTGCCCCCCAGTTTGGGGACCACTGTCCTATCTGATCTGTACAGGCAGACTCTTACACCCACATGGAATCTACTTGAGTCAGTGGGGATTCGTATGTGGGTAGAGAACGACCCAGCATTTTACAGGTTGGAGGTCTAAATTATCTAAGCATCCAGCATGTGAGAGTCAGGCTGTTGTATACTGTGAGGGTGATCTGTTGTCTATGGTCCCCAGCATGTGAAATCATGCAAAAAGCCTACCCCTTAAAACCACATAGTGATGTGTGCCTTGGTGTTTGAGATGAGACAAGCTTAATGTTGTTAAAAATATGATTTTATTAATCTCATTTTTTCTGGGTTGTTGAACTTTTCCTAAGGCACCAAACCTAACCACTAAGAGCTCTCTTGCACTGTAGAACATTTTTCTGTACATATCAATATGGTGGTTTTAAAAACAAAAACCAATCATAACTGGTATAGATTGAAGGTTCTAGAACATTCCTATTCTGTCTGAGATGGGCACGTGCTCTTCTAAATGAGCTAAATAAACTTCTGCTTATAAGACTGCATGCTATAACAATGAGGTCTTTCACAATCCTTTTCTCAGTGTGGAAGCAACTTAAATTGATCCAATGTATTTGAAGAGATAAAACTTGGAAGTCAATTGACTTAAACATGGAACAAATGCAGCTTGGTTATTATGGTGTATGCTAAATTTTAATGGCATTTAGAAAGTGTTTTGTGGTAGAAAATGGAAGTAAACCAATCAAACATCAACTGTGCTCTGTTTTATAGCGCAGAACATTTTTTTGCTACAATCCAAAGGCTTTAAAATGTAATAAGGTACATTTGAATCCACGGGTTTTAAAATATATGTAAAAAACATGCATATAAAAATAGAATAAAAGAATCCATTACAGCACAAGTAGAATTCAAGTGAAGAGATGCATTACTGGAAAAGCTTTTAACATTTCATGTATCACAGATGATTATTTATTGACATGTATTGTTGTTCAAAGATTAAAATATTGCAAAGTTGGGGGGAAAAGCAGTCATGGAGCGGGTTTTGTTTCTATAATGTTTTACCCTGTTTTTTACTCCTAAATACAATTGTCACAAAATCTACCAAATTGCATTATTAACTAATGTCAGTGGAAACTTCCATAGGAATATCTCCTGCCTCTTTTAGTAGTTAAAAATGTAAACCTGAAAAGTGATACATTTTCATCAATTTCTGACCTGAGCAAACACAGCAGCCGCTGCTGTCTAGTTTTCACTTGTAATTTTATTTTCATTGTATTTATTTTCAAAACATACTCTGCTTTTTTTTTGTCTACAGATTTATAGTCCTCTTTATACCCTAATAAAGGTGTTCTTATGCATTTTCTGCAAACCATTGCAGAGAATAAGCCAGTAAAACTCTTTCATTGACATTAGTTGTTCTGCTCTATCACTGATTTTGGTGACGGTTTCACTTTTCAGTGATGTCACTTAATTAAAAGTTACAAAATTAAGATCCTGATTTTGATGTCACTTACATTGGGCATTTAAAGGCTTTATTTGCAGTGTGGGAACATGGCTTGTAATGTGATTCTGGGTTCAAGACCAACGTAAATCATTAGCGAACAAAAGTCACTCTGCTGTGCAGGATGGATGGTGGCTACTGTCATTTGTGGTGGACGTTGTCCACAAACCCCGGCTGGTATCAACTGGCATCTCAGCAGAGGGGGACAATGGAAACCTGATTGAACCTCTTTCTTTTGAGACGGTCCTTCCCGATCTGGGTGAAGCATTTAAGCACAATGTGGTACTGTCCTTGCTGTATTTGTTCTGTGGTTGAGGAATTGTCATAAATTCAACACAAAAGATTCCATTTCCATTTTTAAAAAAGATTGAAAAACAAAAAGAATTATACATGCAGTCTGAGTTGCTGTGCAGTTGTCACAGTCTGTGGTTGAATGCGGAGATTTTCAAAAGCAGAATGGGTTTTAGTTGCTCCATTCCAACTGACTTTCAGTGGGAGTTGAGCACCAAATCCTACTTATGCCTTTTGATAGTTCCAGCCTAAATATGTTATCGGTATTAAAAAAAAAATGCCCAAAACATAGCCAGACATAATAATGTTACCACTGCTACTTCCAACTAATAAAAATATGGCTTTCCACCCTGAAAGGCTGTGAAAAGATGAACTGAAATGCAATATGGAGGAAGGTATGAGTAGTCCTATTTTATGGATGGGGAAAGTGACTTCCCAAAAGGAATGGCTGGCAAGGTGTGGATTCCGGTCATCAAAACTCTAGCCCTTTCGATCATCTATATGTAGTGACTACACATGTTTGTGAAGTAGTTAATTTTCAAAAAATGACTGTTTTAAACTCTGCAAGTTATCACGTTACTTAGCTCCTGACTCTATTAAGCTGCTGAAAGCGTTAAAACACCCTTCTTGATAATACTAAAAATGACTGGTCTTTCATGCAGATATTTTAATAAAGATTAAATGTATTTGTGGAGCTCATCTTGTGTAGGCTTCCTCCAAAGAATCTCCTTAGCATTCTGCAGAGGGCCTATGTCTGTGTAAATTGTTTACTTGTTGGACGGATGGTGATGGAGAGAGAGGGGAAAAAATAAGAGGAGAGAGAGGAACTCTTGCTTCACAATAGTTACTAGCCTGATCTCTTTATATTATGTTGACATTTATACAGGCTCCACTCATACATACTGGACAACCAAAGGGTGCACTTTCACGGCTGGCAACTGCAGTCCTTACATGCAGATGGAATCGGTGATTCTTCAGAAGGAGCAGAATGATGTCTTGATTTCCAAAGTACAGTAGCTGTCAAACATTTGGTGTTTTTTTCCTTACAAAAAATCCATATGGCCTGTTTAGAGAACATTCTAAACCAAGTTTCAGACAAGTCTTTAGTTGCAAGAATTTTATTTAACAAAAGATAAACAATAACATGTGACAGACTTCAGCAAAACCAAAGACTGTTAAGCTGAGTTACTTTGAAAGTGAAATTTACAGGAGCGTTATTATTTAAAGTAGAAGTAATAATCAAATAAAAGGCAAATCATATATATGCACACCCCAACCCTCTTGCTTTAGGATTTAAAGCTAGTCTTTAACTACTAGGGTTTAGGATGAGACTTTCATGAGTGGCAGATTATCCCAGCTCTACCTACTGCAAGGTTTTTTTTAATCTTCCTGCAAAGCATCTGGTGCTGGCTACCGTCAGACACAGGATACCAGACTAGATGGACCACAGGTCTGATCCAGTGAGGAGATTGCTATCTTCCACATATGGTAAAAAATACTTCCACATGTGCACAGCCATGCTCATTTAAAAACAGATTCCTGTGTAGTGTCTTACACACCTTGATGATCTTTTTTTACACACCCATAGGTGCACTCTCTCTCAATCATGCTCAATTACACACATGTAAAATATAATCATCCATATTAAATAGAATGTGGTGATTAACTGAAAGGGGAAAGACAACAGAGAGGTCCTTCCTTTAAACCTCTTTGCTTTTATGCCTAATGGGGAAAACTTCTAAATTATTTGGAGAACAGTATTCATCTTTTCCTTCTGAAAAAGGGTTTTGCATCTTTAATAGGGCCTCGTTTTGAAACATAACTCACGGAGTTCTACAAATACCCCATCAGTAGTGCACCGGCTCATTGCATTGCACTCCGTGCATGGAATCTTCATTATTTGCACTGTTGATAAAAGGCAGCGTTTTTAGCAGATCTGCACTACTCCATTTAGCTGAGAACAATGATTTATTTTCCCCTCCTCACTAGTGGACATCCTCTGTTTCCCTGGGAAATAAAGAACTCCCACACTGATGGGTGAATGGGAAAGAATGGCTGTCTATACCCTTATCTAAGATGGAAAAAGAACAGTCCTAGACAGTATGATCCAAAGGAAAATCTATAGAAAAAGCTTTTTAGTACCTGCTCTGTAAGTTTAAAATAACAAAACAAAACACATAGGCTCCAAAACTAAAGAATGTAGTCTAAAGATTGCTAAGAAAGCAGCTTCACTTAAGCACTCTGAGAGGCTTCAGTTCTCTGTGTGATGGGAGCAGTGTCTGCAGTCTGCATATGCCTCTGCATGTTTGTGCATGTACAAGAATAGCGTGCATGGGTGTGCGAGTAGGGGACAGAATGTTTGCACCTGTATGCAAGAACACCACTTATTTGCTGTGCGTTCTTACAATAAAATGATTGCATCTGTGCACTTTCCTCTCTGACAGAGTGTTATAGAATCAAGTAGATATTTTCTGTACATCTTTTGCTGATGGAAAATACTGTACTGATGCTGGGTATTATTACTAGACTTTTTATACTCTCCAATAGTTCTTTATGGCTCTCCATCGCTCTTTCCCTATGTATGCTCTGTACCGTATATTATGCATTTATATATTGCTGAGAGGGGCAAAATGAATTAAATGGCTTTTTTTTTTTTTAAGGAGTGGGGGTGGAATTGATGGATCTAAAAGAGTGAATACTGGGTCACAGGATAAACTACCAGGGAAGAGAACCACATTGCTGTCTTTAAGAAGTGTTCGTGGGAGGCTAGATTTCAGCCATTGGTTCTTGTTATGCTCTTTTTTCCTAAATTAAAGAGCATTTTAATACCCAGTATTTTCTCCTCATTAAGGTATTTATATAGACTAATAGACTATAAGGTCAGAAGGGACCATTATGATCATCTAGTCTGACCTCCTGCACAACACAGGCCATAGAATTTCACCCACCCAACACCTGTAATAGACCCCCAAACTAAGACTGAAGTCCTCGAATAATGATTTCAAGACTTCAAGGTACAGAGAATCCACCATCAAGTGACCCATGCCTAATGCTACAGAGGAAGGCAAAAAACCCATGGTGCCTATGCCAATCTGCCCTGGGGGAAAATTCCTTCCCGGTCCCAAATATGGCAGTCAACTAACCCCTGAGCATGTGGGCAAGACTCACCAGCCAGACACCCAGAAAGAATTCTCTGTAGTAACTCAGAACCTGCCTCATCTAACATCCCATCACAGGCCATTGAGCATATTTACTGCTAGGAGTCAAAGATCAGTCAATTGCCAAATTAAGCTATCCCTTCATACCATCCCCTCCATAAACTTACCAAGCTTCACTCTTCTGATACTGTATATATTACTATAATCAAGTCATCTCTCAATCTTTTTGATTAAAGTAAACAGATTGAGCTCTTTAAGTCTCTCATTGCTAAACATTCTCCAGCCCTCAAATAATTTTTGTGGCAGTTTTCTTCACTTCAATATTTTAACATCCTTTTAGTAATGTGGGCACCATGGGGTCTGCCTATGTGACGATTTGCTATCAATAACTACTTTTTGAGATCTGTCAGCCAATTCTCAAGCCATTTAATGCATGCTTTACTGATATCGTATAATACAATTTTTAATCAAAATGGCATACAGTCCTAAATGAAACACCTTACAAAAGTCTGGTGCTGGTGAGACCCCACCTGGAATATTGTGTGCAGTTCTGGTGT
>ML675630.1:825983-896369 GCA_007922155.1 Mesoclemmys tuberculata | reverse complement strand
GGGTCTCACCAGCGCCGTATATAACGGCACTAACACCTCCTTCTCCACGTTGTTGTACAGTGCTCCATCTACCACTCCTTCCCATAGAGAACTTGTGAGGTAGAAAACTCAGGCTATGAAAGTTTCTCTCCAACAGCGATGGATGCAGCAGCTGGCCACGCAGTCCAACATTAGAACCATCAGTTACAATAAGTAAACTCTCTTTCTGGAACAGAGAAGAATGCCCAACGGCCGCTGTTTGTCTTTTTCATTTTGTGTATATTGGTGCTTCTCTTCCCTTTTGTTTGTTTACTATTATTGGATATTTAATCCTAGTTGGGCAACATCAACCAATATTTCTTGAACAAATAAGTCTGCATGGGTATTTGCTTTAGGCTTTTAACTTCAGTTTGAATATATTTATTTCAACTTTTTTGTTTGAATAGCTTCTCTATAGGGATATTCTGGATGTTTAAATTTCCTCATCACAAGCAGACTGTTAAGTGAAGTGAAACAGACATCTTGGGGAACAGCTCATAAGATCAACTTCCCTTAGCGTGCCAAAGGGTAACAAAATCAGTTAACTTTTACAGAAATATTGGATGCTGAGAAAGAAACATTTCATTATTTCTGTTATTGTTTCTTTCTATTTTGTAAATAGCATCATCATGACACTGGCAACATCACTGTATTCAAGATGGCATTGGCATTTACAATCTAAACCCTGACAGTCGGGCAGCTGGGGAACAGGGATCACACCTCAGCCAATACACAATTAAAATTTACTGAGATTTGACACACAGTCACAGAAATTAGACGGAAAAAGACAACACATTAGCCAGTCTAGTCCACTTCCTGGCAGCATAAGGTTGTTCTCTACATATGTTCTCCACTGCCTTATCCATTTGTTTTAGTGACCTAAGAGATGGGGCTTCCAATTGCACAGTCTAATAGATCTCACTGTCATGACATTTTTCCTGATATTCAGGCTAGGTTTTTCCTTTGGACCACTTCAAATGGTTCTTTTCTCTCCTTGGTGTTTAGACCCATAGCTAGTTTTCAGCCTAGATGCAATGTTAATTTCATACTAAAAATGATTCTAGTGAGTTTGGGCAGTATATTTGTTATGGTGCATCAAAAAAATTGGCTTCAACCTGGATGTATTTATTTTACTAGGTTCTAGCCAAGAACTCCTTTGGTAAGGAAAAAAAGTAGTGTTAGAAATGGAAGAGAATTAAAGTGAGTACACAGAATTAAGAGGGCAGCCTATTGGCTGTAGAAGGGAATGGTAAAACGTGAAACATGGAGTGCAGAAGGCTTTGATCACAGGGACTCTCACTAAAAGGAAGTTCATACTATATATAATTAACTGGATAAGCCTCTGTAAACAACACAGATATTGTTCAAGGCTCTTGGAAACCATTCACTTAAAAAATTACCCCTGCTCTGGGGGAAAGGAGTAGGAAACTGCAAAAAGATATTCCTCAGCATGAGCTCAGCCCATGGGGGACTGGAAGAAACTGTTGAAATGACAGATAGAAGTATGAAAAGAGAGACTTAAGCTACCATTTTTAACGATCCAATTTCATGCAGACTTGAATGGTCCTTAGTGCTATCTACTCCTGCAAATATTAGCATGCCACATCTTGTATTCCTTATTCAGCCAAACACTGGGAGTTTTGCCTGAGCAAGGGCCCCAGAATTTAACTCAGTATCAGCACTGAGATCAAAAGCCTGATCCTACTGTCATTGAAGTCACTGGGAGTTTTGTTGTTGGCTTCAATGAGAGCAGGATCAGAGGCCAAGTTAGGTTGTCAGTGCAACAATACTGTTAAAGTGGGCCCAATCCTGCACTGCTCGCTCCCATTTCTTTCAGTGGTCTTTTTATCATGCACATAAGTGCTTCGGGGTTAGAGCTGTATGGTTCAGATCTCTGTCCTAGTGAGAGAAGAAATGTTGAGAAGTCTGGAATCAGTAACCCTTTCTGCAAAAATGCTTAAGTATTCATCAAAGGTTGTCCACAATCATGGAATTGTGTGGTACTGTGTTAGACACTGAGGGACAAGTTTTGATGTTACTTCATCCATACAACTTAATTGACTTCAACTATTACTCCTGAATTACACTGGTGTAACTGACATGAGAAACAGGCTCTTACAGGAATATTTTTATTAGGGTTATGGTCCAAGGCAAAAGAAATTGATTCTGATCTTACATAACATGAAGCTTCAAGACAAACCATAAAAACCATAAATCTTTCCTCAGCTCAAGCCCATTCTGCTTATTAAGGTTTTTATATGCCTAGCCATTTGTACCCCTGGGGTTCCCTGGCTCAGTATTTCAGTCTTACGGCAGACTTCATTTAGAATTTTCATCATTTCGTTAGCTTGGATCTCAGCTTCATATATATACATTTACTCAAAAAGTTGAACCCATGTCATCTGTCCAATGGACATCATGAAGGAACTTGAAAAATGGATTTGTAAATGTTTATAGTATTAAAAGAGAGACTGTATACTGATGGGCAGGAGGTTATCTGCAGAGTCTTGAAGTGAAAAATACGCTTATGAAGTTGGAATCTAGTCTGATGAAATTTCTAGGTTTATCTGTCTTTCTGGAATGTTATTTCCAACACGTTCAGGTTTTGCTTTTTTGCTATATTTTAAATTTTGAAAATAATCTATGGGAAGTACTATTTTATTGTAACCATTTTGCAGTCATGTTTACTTGGGATTATGCTGCAAATCCTCACAGGTCCCTTTTTCAGGAGGCAAAAAAATTTTGTATGATTTCTTGGTCTTGGCAACTTGTGAATTGGGTAACTATAATGAAAATGTCCCCTTTTCTTGTAGCTTTCTCATTAATATTAGCTGCTGTGGTGGCATAGCTGCCTCATCTGTTATTGTGATGGGAGGATGCAGAGGGTGTCTCTGTTCTTGGTAAAAACTCTCTCATTAAATATGCCTGAGCAATCATTTGACAATTAACGGATGCATATGAGCTGGGTAGGACAGAAATATGTATCCATCTTTCACTCCTCGCTAATTAAGTATTCTTACAGATCATCTGGAAAGTAGGATATTTAACTCAACATGAAGATTTTTTTTTAATCTTTTTAATACTGATAGATTTGTTTTGACTTGGAACTTTGCCAGGACTAATAGTATTAATGACTTCTAATGACAGAGGCAACATAGAAGGCTTGGGGAGAATATAACTCTGGGAATCTAGTCTCAGTCCAAGCTAGTATAAAATAACTATTAATTATGAGCATTGCTCATTAATTGGTTCTGTGATCTTATACAGAAATCAACAGATTACTAGGGTAAGGAGTTAGGTGTAATTTCTTCCTTTCCTTTTTTTACTTTGGAAATCAATTTGATCCTTATTGTTAATAAATGTATTCAAATTAATTTCTTTTCATATTTTTCCTTCAGCTTGACTGCAACTTCCATCTCTCTTGCCCTGCTTTATCATCAACTCTCCATCTTATTTTAGATCTTAGCTGAAAAATATTGTTCTCTCTTCGTATATATGGCTCTGTATAAGTAATAAATCATTTATCTTTAACTTCACTTTCCTATTATTTCTCTCTACAACTTGTGGCAAACAGCCAGCTTCTCCCTAGTGGGTCTCATACTTTTGCCTCTTGTAGTGGGCCAGGGCATTGCTGGTTACCCTGTCTTCCCAGGGAGTGGGGTAGGGACCCGGGCCTGCCCGCTTCTCTGGGTCCCAGCCCAGGGGCCCTCTGAGTAGCAGCTATGTGCTGCTGTCATCTTACTTGCAGCTGCAGGTTTTTCCCCTGGGCTACTCTCCCTCCTCTGTCTTTCAGGCTTCTTGAGCCCAGTACCTTCTTCAGGACTCCACCTCTCTCCCACACACTGCTGTACTCCGTTCTGTTCTCCTCCATTTCTCCACACACCACCGTACTCCGTTCTGTTCTCCTCCACTTCACACACTCCTCTGCTCACCACACACCTACTACTTCAACTCCACTCTGTCTCTCAAGAGTAGAGGGTTTTTATAGGCACCTGGGTGGGGCCTTAATTGGTGTCAGCTGACTCTAATTACCCTTTGGCTAGTCTACAGGGAATAAAGCCTGGAGCATTCTAGCACTTACATAGTGCCCTTCTAGAACTTTCCCAGTGCCCTCTGCCCTTGCTATACCACATATCCCCCACCCCCCGCTCAACACCACAGGGTTGGGCTACTTGGGACATGCGGCAGTGCTGGCACGAAAGGGCATCAGCGTTGCCATGTTGGCTTCTGGCCCTATGCTGCACCTGGAAGTGAAAAGGCTGTAGGGAGAGGAACCATCGGGTTACTCTGGCATTCTTCTCCTTGTTAGTGTGCATCCATTGGAGCGGGGCGTGGTCTGTCACCAGGGTAAACCTCCTTCCAAGTAAATAGCATCGGAGCGTTTCCATAGCCCATTTAACCACCAGACACTCTTTCTTGACAACTGTGTACTTCTGCTCTCTGGGGAGGAGTTTCCTGCTGAGATACAGGATGGGGTGCTCCTCACCATCTATTATCTGTACCAGGACAGCGCCTAGTCTTGTCTCTGAGGCATCTGTTTGGAGGATGAACTCTTTCTCAAAATCCGGGGCTATAAGTATTGGGTGGCTACAAAGAGCTGTCCTTAAATCCATGAATGCTTTGTCAGCTACCTCAGTCCACTTTAGCATATCCGGGCCTTGAGCTTTTTATCAGGTCGGTCAAGGGCCCTGCTCTAGTGGCAAAGTGGGGGATGAATCTCCTATAATAGCCCACGATCCCTAAGAATGCCCTGACCTGTTTCTTGCGGACCGGTTGGGGCCAGGCCTGGATGGCCTCTACCTTGTCCCACTGGGGCTTTACTAGACCTCTCCCTACTACATAGCCAGGTATTTGGCCTCGGCCAGCCCTACTGCACATTTCGAAGGGTTTGCAGTGAGGCCAGCTTTCCAGAGGGTGTCGAATACCTCCTCTACTTTCCCCAGGTGCGTTTCCCAATCATCCAGATAGGCGGCAGCATACTTGGCGTGGGGTCTCAATAATTTGTCCATCAGTCGTTGAAATGTTGCGGGGGCCTCATGGAGTCCAAAGGGAAGGACAGTGTACTGAAAGAGACCATCAGGTGTGGAGAAGGCGGTCTTCTCCTTGGCATCCTTGGCTAGGGGGATTTGCCAAAAACCCTTGGTCAGGTCCAAGGTGGTCAGATAGGGGGCTTTGCCCAACTGGTCCACCAGCTCATCGATACGTGGGATCGGGTAGGCGTCAAATTTCGATATTTCATTCAGCTTTCTGAAATCGTTACAGAACCTGAGTGTGCTGTCAGGCTTGGGAACTAGGACGATCGGGCTGGACCACTGGCTGTGGGACTCCTCGATAACTCCGAGTTCCAGCATCTTCCTTACTTCTGTTCTAATCTCTTCCCTTTTGGCCTCTGGTATCCGGTATGGTTTTATTGTCAAGCGCGCTCCAGGGTTGGTGGTGATGTGATGCTGGACCACCGTCGTATGACTGGGCTGCTTCGAGAACACGTCCTGGTTTCGCTGGATCATGTCAGCTACTTCTGTCCTTTGCTCTGGGGTCAGCTCAGGGGATATTCTCACCTCCCCTTGTGGGACGTCTGACTGGGCGGGAGCTTCTCGGGCGATCAGGTACACTTCTCGGTCTCGCCAGGGTTTCAACAGATTCACATGATATAGTTGCACTGGTTTTCGGCGGTCTGGTTGCCTCACCTTGTAGTTCACTTCTCCGACAGCTTCCACAACCTCGTATGGGCCTTGCTAACTGGCCAGGAGCTTGCTTTCTGTTGTTGGCACTAGCACCATTACCCGCTCTCCTGGCTGAAACCTCCGTGCCTTTGCCCGTTGGTTGTAGTAGGTCCACTGGGCCTCCTGGGCTTTCTCCAGGTGTTCTCGCACTTGGGGGTCACCCGGGCTATCTGTTCCCGCATCTGGGCCACATGCTCAATAACATTTCTCCCTGAATTGAGCTACTCCTCCCAGTCCTCTTTAGCAATATCTAAAATACCCCGTGGATGGCGACTGTACAATAATTCAAAGGGGGAGAATCCAGTGGATGCCTGGGGGACCTCCCATATTGCGAACATCAATCCTTTCCGTCCTGCGCCACTACCTCCCGTATGATACTCTTGAGGGTGTGATTAAACCTCTCAACCAGGCCATCCATTTGCGGATGATACACTGAGGTCCGCAGGGCCTGGATGCGGAGCAGGGTACATAGATCCTTCATCAGTTTGGACATAAAGGGGGTCCCTTGGTCTGTCAGGATTTCCTTAGGGATGCCCACTCTAGCGAAGACTTGGAGCAGTTCCTTTGCAATTGCCTTGGATTTAGGGTTTCTTAGGGGAATTGCTTCGGGGTACCGGGTGGCATAGTCCACAATGACAAGCACACTTCAATTGCCGCGTGCTGATCGTTCTAGTGGCCCCACCAGATCCATGGCGATCCTTTCAAAGGGTACTTCAATAACGGGCAGGGGCACTAACAAGGCTCGCAAGTGAGGCCGGGGGCTGTGCAATTGGCACTCCGGGCAGGAGAGGCAGTATCGCTGGACCTCTGCCCGTATTCCTGGCCAGTAGAACCTTCTCAGAATTCGGTCCAGGGTCTTATCTGCTCCTAGGTGTCCCCCAAATAAATGACTATGGTCCAATTTTAGAGCTGCCTTTATGTGCTTCCGTGGCACCAAGTGTTGCTCTACTTCCTCCCCCCGTATAGGGATCACACGGTACAGCAGGTCCCGTTTCAGGATGTAGTAGGGCCCTGGGCCCTTAGTCTTTCCCTCCACGGGAACCCCATCAATCTCTGCTACCTCCTTTCTCACGTTTGAGTATACCAGGTCCATGGCCTGGTCCTGCCCAAAATTTCCCCGTAGGGGACCTAGCTGGCCTACCTCTAGGGGCCCAACCTCATTTTCATCTCCAGGGTCGTTCCTACTAGTGCTGGGTACTGCCCCTGGGTCTTCACTACTTTGGGGGGTCTCCCGGCCTCCCAAACGGGTTCGTCTACCAACCAGGGCAGTTTTCTGGTTCCCAGCTAGTATCCGAGTGCCTAGCCTTTTATCTGCCCTCCTTTACCTCCAGGATTTCCGGGGTCTTCCAGGGGGTGAGAACAGTTCTTGGGCGAATTTGGCAAAAACAGGGGAAGGGCTGGTTGCTTGTGCCTCGGTCTTCGCCTGGGGTTTGCTGCCCAGCCCAAGCTCCATGGGTGGGAGTAGGTTCTCGAACCCTGGAAAATCCCTACCAATCAAGACCAGGTAGGGGAGCCTTGGGACCACCCCTGCCATCACCCGGATGGTATTCCCCTGGATCTCGATCTGTACTGGGATTGAGGGGTACAGATTTAAAGTCCCATGTACAGAGGTCACTCCTGTATGTTTGGCCCGGGTCAGCTGGTCTCGCCCTACCAGTTTCCCCGAGACCAGCGTCACTGCACTCCCCGAATCTACTAGGGCTGTGGTGTCGATGCCGTTCATTTTTACTGGCCTTGTATATCCATGGGGGGTTGTTACAATCCCTACCAAACCAATGAGACCACAGCACCCCCATAATCCCCTAGATTGCACTGCATGGGCTCCTCTCTGTTGGGGCACTGGGCTGCTATATGCCCCAGTTCCCCGCATTCATAGCAGCGGTACCTTAGGCTGGCTGCCCCCTTCTGCCTTGGGCTATCTGGTCGCCCCCCATGTTCTTGCTCCCTGAGTTCCCTGGCCCTTTCCCGGTGTCAGGCTGCTCCTCAGCGCCCTTGTGCTCAGTTTCCAGGAACTGGGTTTGGGGACTGGCTTCCATGCCCACCATGTCTTTTCTCGGAGGGTTGGGGCCAGCTCACGGGCTGCCAGCTGTCTCTCAACCAGGGTGACCAACTCGTCATAGGTGGAGGGGTCATTCTGACCAACCGAGGCACGGAGGTCTGACGTTAGCCCCCTCATATACTGGTCCATCACCAGGAGTTCCAACAGATTCTCAGTGCTGAGGACCTCAGGGCGCAGCCACTTTCGAGTCAGATGGATCAGATTAAACAACTACGACCGCGGTGCTTTACCCTCGCTGTACTGCCACTCATGGAATCTCTGGGCTCGCATGGCTACCGTTACTCCAGATCTGGCTAGGATTTCTGCCTTCAGCTGGAAGTAGTCTGTAGCAGCTTCCACCGCCATATCATAATAGGCCTTCTGGGCCTCTCCTCCTAGGAAAGGGGCAAGAACGCTGGACCACTGATCTCGGGACCAGGCTTCCCTCAGGGCTGTTCTTTCAAAGGCCAGGAGGTACGCCTCTATATCATCCTCTGGTGTCAACTTCTGCAGCCAGTTGCCGGCACGGGTGGTCTGCGCCCCACCGTGGCTGCCACCTCGCCCTACCAGGACTTTCAACTGGCCTACCACCTCCTGGAGTAGGGCGCGGTCCTGGGCAGCCTGGCTCATCAGCAGGCAGTTAGTCTCCTGCTGTAGCCTTACGACCTCCTGCTGGGCAGCCGCCTGGACTCGGGTAGCCTCCTGCTGGGCGGCTGTGGCTTGCACCAGGGCTTTTACCACCTCCTCCATCTTGGGGGTGGGGTGTGCTAAAACCACCCTGGTTTAAGTCCACTGTGCGATCAATCCCACTGCTGACACCATGTGTGGCCAACAGCCGGCTTCTCCCTAGTGGGTCTCACACTTTTGCCTCTCGTAGTGGGCCAGGGCATCGCCGGTTACCCTGTCTTCCCAGGGAGGGGGTAAGGACCTGGGCCCGCCCGCTCCTCCGGGTCCCAGCTCAGGGGCCCTCTGAGTAGCAGCTATGTGCTGCTGTCATCTTACTTGCAGCTGCAGGCTTTTCCCCTGGGCCACTCTCCCCCGTCTGTCTTTCTGGCTTCTTGAGCCCAGTACCTTCTTCAGGACTCCACCTCTCTCCCACACACTGCTCTGTACTCCATTCTGTTCTCCTTCACGACTCCACACACCACCGTACTCCATTCTGTTCTCCTCCACTTCACACACTCTTCTGCTCACCACACACCTACTCCTTCCACTCCACACTGTCTCTCAAGAGTAGAGGGTTTTTATAGGCGCCGGGGTGGGGCCTTAATTGGTGTCAGCTGACTCTAATTACCCTTTGGCTTGTCTACAGGGAATAAAGCCTGGAGCATTCTAGCACTTACATAGTGCCCTTCTAGAACTTTCCCAGTGCCCTCTGCCCTTGCTATACCACAAACTATACTATTGAATTCTGTACACCAGTTTGGGATATACAAAGTTTTGTGTGAAAGACATGGTGCCAAACATAGCAGTATTACATTGTGTGGAAGGACCCATTCTTCCTGTCTTCCTTCATTTAGAAATCTCAGATTTACCTGAATCCAGTGACTTCAGTCTACTAAATTTGCCATTTTATAACAGCAGCATGGGACATTCTGAACTATAATTGCTTTGGTGAGCACTTGAATGAGAGAACCTTGGGTTATCAGTGGTTCACAAATCAGTTTTGGCTGGTGTCTTCTAGTTCAATAAATTGAGGCTGACAGCACCATGGGAGGCCAATATCATGCTGCCTCTGGCTTGCAGTCTGCCTGCACTTGAGAGGAGCGATTGTCCTAGAAATAATTCTGAAATTTTCTCTTCCGCAGCATGCCATCTGGTCAGGTCAATGCATTGCTCCCTTGCAGAGAAAGAGAAAGCTAGACTAAGGGATAAGCTAAAATACTTGCTCAAATTTCCCTAATACCATGCTATGTAGGAGATAGCATTATCATAATAGAAAAGAACTATAATTAAAAAACAATGGGCATACCTTGCTTCAGTGATTTAGCCTTGACTGGTCCCTTAAAAATAGGTGCCTGCAGCTACAAAACAGGTTGTAGATTGAGTAGATCTGCATGGGCACATAGCTTGCAAAGTAATTTATCTTGGTTATTATAAGTGCTATGCGAGGAGAAAGAACGAGTGTGGGAAAATGTGCAGCTGCAGCCTCTGTCACACCAGAGGTTCTGAAGGGTCTACCAATTTGTCTGAAGGTGGCTTGTTTTTTTGAGTTTGTTATTAATTTGGGAAGATTTTCGAGAAATAGGGGGAAATCTTTTTTTTTTTTAAAGACATGAGAGTCTTCCACTACCTTTTCCTACAAATTATGATATAGGAACTGTTATCCCAATACATATCTAAGTCGAAAGGAAATGTACATGAGAAAAATAGTGGCATCCACATTTAGGAGGAAATGCTTTTTGTAAAAAACAGTGTGCTCATAAGAATGAAAAGCTCTAATTTCCTTCCACAGCCCGGAAGCCTGAGGCGTCCCCAGGGCTACAGGCATGGACTGAGAAGTCAGGGCAGAAGCCTGGCTAGATGAGACCAACAATTAAAATGACAACTGAGATTTAAAAGAGCAACTGCAAGATTTCATTAATGTTTTATACAGTATTTATTACCATTTACTATTTTATTATCTGGATAATAACTTTTATAGACATATCTGTTGTCTTGCCTCCAGCTCTGAGATTTAATAACTGTTAACAAGGCACTTACATAGCTCTGTTGTCTTATCCCACATTTTAAAGACTGATGCAATGCTAAAGGCAGTTTAGAATTCAAATTCCATTTTAGGCTGTTCTCACCCTCCCCTTTATAGTGCACATGTTAAATTGTAGCATTTTGGTGCATGTTGTTCTAGCTGACATAGAGAGGAATAAGTTGATTTACCTACCAAGTCTGTGCAACAGAATTCCTCTATCTGACTAAAAGTATTTAAATAGACCATGAATTCATATCCTTGCAAGACACTACAGCTGGATTTTCTGTAGGAACCATCTAAAAAATAAAAGTGGGAATTGAGTAGGATTCACTTTCTTTTTTTTTCTTCTAGGAATCCAGTTCCAGTCTTTACTATAAAACAGTTACACAGACACAATTATCAGCTTAAAATGTCTTTTTATTGAATAATATGTCAAAGATAAACTGTTACAGCACAGCAGTTACAATGTACAATAGTTAGACTATCATCACTAATTAGAGATTTGTTATTTTCCTCTAAAATGAGAAATAGAACACAGGACCTAAACCCTAATATATAATATATTTTTAAACATTACAAAACAAGTACAGGAATTAGGACTTTTGACAGTCAGAGAACTTCTGCTTTCACATAGGCTCACCATAGGTATTATATTAGCAATTAGATAAAATATGTAGTTGTACCATGTAACTAATTGTTTCACCATCCAAAACAGTGAGTACACCCACAACTTTAAATAAGAAAAGTGAACTGTTACTGTAGCTGTTAGACTTACACACTGCCTTTGGTTCAATGATCTAGCGTGACTCATGAAGACATTTGGCTTCCAGGATACTATTTCTTCATAATGGGGTTTTTCCAGTCTCAATCCCACTGACTTCAGTAAAAGTATAGGAAATTGATTTGGGATCCAGCCTACAGACTCAGTCTGGGTTACTGCTGGCAGTTCTATCTTCTCCGTGGAGGCTGGGCTGAGACTGACTGGTGCTCTGCCAGTCAGGACGCAGGCCCATGCCTTGCATCTCAACAACATCCATAGCAGCTGTCCCCAGACTTTTCCTCTTGTGCCTTCCTTTACCAATAATAGAATGTGTCCAAGCCTCGCCCCCACATGGGCCAGGAGCCGCATTCAGGAGCCAGGGGCCAGGGAGCGAGCTGGAGGGCCATGAGCGGAGCCACAGCCAGGACCAAGAGCAATGCCAGGACTGCAGCTGGGACTGGGAGCAGAGCCTGGGGGCACAGCTGGTCTGGGTGGCACTACCTCCCCACCCTCATGGGGGCTGGCCCAGGCCCCACCCGCATCCACCAGATTTTCCTCCACATCCCGCACTGTCATAAACCATCATCCAAATAAGTAGTAGAATTAATTGAAAAGAAAGCACTCCCTGCTTGAATGCTTGAAATACATGAGACTTATTTGTTAATTAAAAAATGTGCTCATTATAATCTTTAGGCATGGGGAGATAGGGTGGCACATCTGAAGCATGCATTGAACCATCCTCTTCCAAAATGACAATATAAGGATCAGCAGGTTGGGCGGTTTCCATTGGCTCTGCTTTGTTTTGTTTTCAAATGGCTGAATCCTGCCAATCTCTTCGTATCAGGGGCTGGGCAATAGTGCTTGCATCATTTGTAGACTGGTTGTATTGTTACAGATGAGCCCTGGCTGCTCAATAAAAGCTTTGGATTAATTTTTTGAGGGAGGTATGTGTTGTGAGGTAATTGCAGAGATCGTCAGGCTAGGGTGAGCTCTATTTGATTATATGGTTTAAGGGAGTGTGCAGTTCAATTCCTGTCTGAAACCCATGTGTTTCATGTAGAGATGTCCTGCTGGAATGTTTGGAACCGTGAAAAGAGACAGGGGTGTCTGCTAATTCTCTATGAACTCTTTGTTCACTTTGGACAGTTGGATGGGGAGAACCCTTGAGTCAGTAAGTCAGTATTTAGGTAAATCCCCGTAAGCTGTAAGGGGAAGAGGAGAGAAAGCAGGGGAGATTCAGGGCCTCCCCATCAACCCAACCTCCCTGTGCATTCCTTTCGAGCGTATGCTAGGTCACAATACGTTACTTGGGCTAGCAGAGTACAAGAGCATATTAATAAGACTGTGAAGCTGTTGGTTACATACGTTGATAGATGCTGCTAGTCTGGCGGCTAATACAATCAGCTGGTATGGTGCCAGGATTGTCATTTTAAATCCTGTTTGAACTGAAGTTTCAGATATTTGGTGGGTGACAGTAAAAATCTGTTACTCAGCTCAGTGATGCCCCCAACATCACACTTTGCTTGGTGTCATCTGATCCGCCCAATGAGGATGATGACAATTTTTCATATGAAGAGTTGGCACAGGCAAGCATGTGAGCGATACTGACTGCATGGTGCAAGCTGTGAGTCATTTGACTCAATATTGTCCCTGTCCAATCTAAGATTCTCCAGGCAGCTTTTCAAAAACATTTTGGCTCAGTAAAACACCACTTATAATTCTTCATTCTATGAACCAAGTTCTTTATTAACATACAGTCCTGGTTGCCAGACAGCCCTCTATTGGTCAGGGTCTAATACAAGATAATTGATATGTGGGCAACAAGCAAATCTCTTATGCTTAGCCAGTCTGAGTCCACTAGCATGAAGGATTAAATGTCTCTGTCCAAACAGCACTTGTAACGAGTACCATCAGTATCTGACCTTATTCAGAAAAATTCATCTAGACAAATTCTGACTAGAAATAAGGTGCAAGTTTTTTAATAGTGCTGGTTATTTATCATTGAAACAATTTACCTTGGGACATGTTGGATTTTCTGTCACTTGCAGTCTTTAAATCAAGATTGAACATGTTGCTAAAAGATGTGCATTAGTTCAACTGGAAGTGATGGCTGGAGCAATCATTGGGTGAGGTTTGTGGCCAGTGTTATGCAAGAGGCCAGACTACATGAGGATAATGTTTCCTTCTGCCCATAATGTCCATGAATTCTACTCCCTTCTGCCTGAATGAAAAGTCCTTCACTATTCAGCCAGTCTCTATCACTGTATCTCAGGCCTGGTGTACACTACAGACTTTTGTTGACCAAGACAGCTTTTGGCACCAAACAGTGGTGGTGTACACACTGCAATCCCCCTTCTTTCCCCGCCGCCACTGACCAGCTACCCTGATTTTGCAACAAAATAAAACCACCGCAATGAGAGGTGTAGAGCTTTTTGCGCCAAACTTTTAGCAACAAAGCATCAGTCTAGACACCATGCTTGGTTATGTTGTGGTAAATAGCCTCCAGGAAGTGTCCCACCATGCTCATTCTGACCGCTCTGGCCATCAGTTTGAACTCCGTTGCCCTGCAGCTATATCCCCTCCCCCCAAATCCCAGGAATTTTTGAAATTTCACTTCCTGCTTGGTCGGCATGAAGATCTCACGTCTCGTCTTCCCCGCTGACCATGGTGGCTCCATGAACCAAATGCTCTCTCACTTGGAGCATACTGGAACGTCTAGATCTGCTTAGCCTTTGGGAAGAGGAGGCCGTGCAGTCCCAGCTCTGCTCCAGCTGTAGGAACTTTGATAGCTGTGGTCACATTTCTCATGGCATGGTGGAGAAGGGCTATGAATGGGACACATAGCAGTGCCATGCAAAAATCAAGGAGTTGCAGCAGGGGTACCAAAAGGCTTTGGGAGTCAAATGGTTGCTTTAGTGCAGAGCCAAAGACTTGCCACTTCTATAAGGAGCTAGAAGGTATCCTCAATGGCAATCCCACCTTCACTGCCAAGAGACCTGCGGATACTTCCACCGGCCTGGAGACAGTGGACAACGGACTCAACCCTGAAGAAGAAGTCATGGACGAGGAGGTCATATTGGAGAACAGTGGGGAGCAGGGGACTGGGTTGTTTGCTGACATGGAGAGCCAAGACCTCTTCTTGACCTCAGAGGCTTTAAGGCATTCCTAGCCCTCCAGCTCTGGCATGCAGGAGAAGGGAGCTCAGGTAAGTGATTTTTTTTGAGCTGATGCTGCTTGGTTACATTAGGTATAGCTCACCTTTGCTTTGTTGCATTATACAGCTGGTTGAAGGGATAGAAATGCATGAGAATAGTTGTGTTTGCATGTGCTTCCCTTTCTCCTGTTCAGTTAGGCAGTGCAGTGGAAAAGTGTGTTAATGCACACCGAGAGACCATGGGAACCCTCCAGAGAGATCTCTAGGAAACTTTCCTGGAGGTACTCGCCAATCCTCTGCCAGAGATTCTTTGGCAGAGCTGCTTTGTGTTTCTTCCCCCATTGTAAGACACTTTCCTGTGCCAATCAGCAATCACTTGTGCTGGGACCAAAGCAGCACACAGATGAGTACACACCCAGTTTGAAGCTGCTTGCATGGAGGGAGATGCACCCTAGGATCCCTGCTTATTCTCAGGAGTGAGATCTGTTTCTACGGTCCCCACTTGTGGATAATGGTGGCAGAATTTGAAAATTTGTCGCTATCTACCTGAATCATCAATACTCCCAAGCAATCACAAAGAACCTTTTCCCCAGCTTGAGTGCCCCCTCCCCGGGCACAACTCACAATGCCCTGGTTGATTGTCAAGCTGTGCGCTTGCCAGGGGACAGTGGGAAAGAGGTGTATCTTGCAGTAATGAATCAGTGCTGTTATTACACTCACAATCATGCTACAGATGTGCCCTTGAAGAGAAACCCCACCACACCTGCCGACTGCATGTGGCTGATGAGAAAACAACAATAGAGAAGCAAAGAGGAAATGTTCCAAGAACTCTTCCAGTCCTCTGAGACGGGGAAAAAAGAAAAAAGGGCACTTAAACACACAGTGTCCAAAAATCAGAAAATTGATAGGCAGGAGAGGAGGAAAAGCCAGGAACGAGTGATAGCAGGTCACGAGCGCATGATAAAAGCCACGAAGGAGCATACAGAGCTGCTAAAGTCACTCATAATGCTGCAGAGTGAATTCATGTGAGCTCACCACCCCCTGCATTCAATACAGAACTGCTTTCCATGCCCTCTCCAAATTCCACCCACAGATTCCTACCAAACTCCCAGCCTGTCTCAGTAACCCATTCACATCATCCCTTCAGACAGCTTCCAGAATGATAGCTGGACTTACACCCAGCTGTCATAGCTCATACTGCCACTCGCTGCTTTCACCTCTCCAGCCCAGCTTTTTGTGTGTTATGAATAATTGTTATGTAATAAAGACATACTCTGTGAAGAATAAGCAATCTTTATTTGTTTCTTGCACACAGTGGTTGCAGCTTACATTGATACACAATACAAGCCGGATAGCAGTCAAAGCATAGCTCAGTGCTGTTTACAAAGACACTTCATTGTTGCTCATTGTCAAAGTGGCTCCTCAAGGCTTCCCTGTTTGAAATGGACCCCCGTTGGGCCCCTCTAATAGCCCTGATATCTGGTAGTTCATATTCAGCTGCAAGGCGATCCACCTCTGTGCTCCACCAAGGGGAGAAACTTTTCACCCTTTGCTTCACAAATATTATGGAGCACACAGCAGGTGGCTATAACAATGGGAATATTTTCCTTATCTATGTCTAACTTGCCATAAAGGCATCACCAGCAAATTTTTAATCTGCCATATGTACATTCAACAGTCATTCGATAAGCTGTTATTAAAACACTCCTTGCTGCTATCCAGGTTGCCCGTATAAGGCTTCATGAGTCATGGCAGTAAGGGATAGGCTGAGTCTCCCAGGATCACTATGGGCATTTCAACATTCCCCCATTGGAATCTTGTGATCTGGAAAGAAAGTCTTAGCTTGCAGCTTTCTGTATAGGCCAGTGTTCCTGAAGATGTGTGCCTCATGCACCTTCGCTGACAAACCCGTGTTGATGTCAGTGAAGCACCCATGGTTATCCATAAGTGCCTGGTGTACCATCGAGAAGTATTCCTTTCTATTTAAGTATTCCATTGCAAGATGATCCAGGGCCAAAACTGGGCTATGTATGCCATCTATCACTCCACCACAGTTAGGGAACCCCATCGCTACAAAGCCTTCTACTATTTCATGCTCATTTCCAAGACTCAGTCCTTCATAGCCGAATGCGATTAATGGCCCTGCACACTTGCGATAACACAGCTCCAGCGGTGGACTTCCCAACTTCAAACTGATTAGCGACCAACCAGTAACAGTCTGGAGTTGTCAGCTTCCACATGGTGATCGCCACTTCTCCACTGAGAGGGCAGCTCTCATTCTGGTGTCCTTGCACTGCAGGGTACGGATGAGCTCTGCACAGAGTTCCATGAAGGTGGCTTTGAGCATTTGAAAGTTCTGCAGCCATTCCAGACCTGCATAACAATTCGATCCCAACACTTAGTGCTTTTTTCACACGTCCAAAAGTGGCAATGCACTGTGTGCAGATGCTCCGTGAATCCAAGCAGTTATCCGGCATTGTCTGTTTACATGGCACACAGCAGGTCAGGTGCCTTGGATTCCTGTTCCAATTGGGAGCTCATGATATACTGCATGACCAGCTGCAATATGTTCAGAACACTGACAACAACAGTGGAGAGCAGTGGAGGATCCATCCTTTCAGATAGGGATATCGGGTGCTCAGGAAACTGGGGCCATTGAAAAATGCTGCAAAACACAGTCAGAAATCCATGGAATGATGGGACGGAAATCACTGCATCATGGGACATTGAACCCACACCGATGATACACTGTGAATCCTCTCTGCCTTCCCACAGCGCCTAGCGGCACAAAGTGGTGAGCTGCACAGTGCATAGCTGCTCACAGTGCACTGATCTCACTGTTGATGCTGGAGCACTAACTGTGGATGTGCTTCGGTGATGCAATGAGTGAAGTGTGAATAGACCCAAGCATTGTAATTACAGCACTTTTTGATCATCGCTGTAACTTGCGTCAACAACACTTTCTAGTGTAGACAAGGCCTCAGAGTAAGCCTGTACAGCATGGCTATCTTTCTCTCCCTTCACTGCCCCTTCTTGGACCTTCAAGGCTATATCTTACAGAGCCCTCCTTTAGGCTCCTATTATTTATTTATTTATTTATTTAAATTATATTAGTGCCTAGCAGCTAACCGAGATCAAGGTCCTATTGTGCTGGGCACTTTGCAAGCGCAGAGTAATATAGTCCCTGCCCTGGAGCGTTTACAATCTAAATGGATAAGACAAAGGGGAAAGGGATATAATATACAAGCAGAGGGATGATTTAATGGCTGAGTCTCCCAGTAACACCTCTTCCTCTCCCATGGCCAAATCTCTCTGGAGTTTTTGTTTTAGTTTACAATTATCAAATTAGACAGCCAGGCAACAGAATGAATGGAATTCATTTGGAGCAGGACTAAAATGATCCAGGGATTTAAATAATACAGCTGCTACTTCTTGCTTCAAGCTGGGGAGGCCTAGGATTTTCCTTTCTATTTTCCCATAGTTCCAAAGCAATTTCAATATTTTATAAGGAGTCAGTCCACACAGAATAAAGTAATTGATATAAGCAATCTCAGTTCCCTTTAATATAAACAAATCTCAAGTGTGAAACCTCCTGAGCTGATTATCAGCACCAAATAAAGGTCTTTTTAGTATAACTAAGTTTTCAGTTAATTTTACAGTTGAGTGAAATTATCATTAAAATGGGGATAGCATTCAACTTTATCCTATTGTACCTGCCCCGTTCTGTGTATGTGAGAGAGAAGCAGGTTTCCTAGCAGTTGCCATTGCAAACAGCTCATTCTGGGATCTCTGTTTCTCTGAGATGCCTGCCTCTCTCCTCAGTGCAATACTGAGAATACTGAGAGGGTATGCTTATGCTGTGGGGACCAGCAGCAGCCATGGGAATTGCATCCGTTCTGGAGTCAGGGGGCATGTAAGCCATGAGGAATGGGCAGGTGAGAGAGCTGACTGAGCCTGTGGGTCCAGCCATAGTTAATAAGAAATGTCAGGACAAAGTAACTATTTCCCTGTACTCAATCACAGGCTCTCACCTGCTACGCTTATCAGACAGGGCAGGACTTAAAAGTTTATAGGTACTTAATACTACAGACAACCTATGTGGGAGAGAAAATACATCCTGCAGGAAATATCTGGGCTGCTAGATCGTCCCATGTTTGCCTGCACTGGAAGAGTACTAGCAGGAGAGGCTTTGCACTGCATCTTAAAAATGTTGAATTACAAGTAATACACATATTTCAAAGAAGTACATTTTCTGATTGGTATTACTAAAGATTCAGAGAGTGAATTACACACAGGTGAACTACACATCTGTGTTTCTCTCACTAGTTTATTATTCAGTTAACTGTAATGGTATCAGTGCATTGGTCTGAGTCTGAAACCACTTACAGACATGTAGCTAAATGAAGAATTAATTGAACTGCTGAAGCACACAAATGGGGAGCATGCAATGTATTAGGGTTTCCGCTGTACAAATGAAGATGGAGCAGTGTAAATGTGTTTTCAGCACAGATTCCAATGAAGAAGGCTCCAATTCTTGCAAATTTAAAAGTTGCAAACAGCATCTGCAGAATAACACAGCAAAGATAATTAATATTAGAACAATGGTGCACTTAGTGTTCAATACACACTGGAATATGCCTGGAAATGCCCTCAGATTGCCTACTTTTCCCATTCACGGCAGCCAGAACTCAAAGTTGTTTATCCATTCCATTTCATTCCAAAACATTACCAAATAAACATCAGGGTTCTTGAGTCACTACCAGCTCTTGAAGGAGATTAGAAAACTAAACTATTTCACATCCAGTATCATGCCACAAGTTAATGAAATTGGACAGCAAATGCATCGTGAGGCACTAGATGAGAACTGCATTTTCAGGAAAGAAGAGACTTTTGTCTTCTCTGCTGTTAAATTTTTGGGATGTGGGATTGGAGAAGAGTTCAGCTCAGGCACTGCCCTAAGAGATCTTATGATAACTTCAGTTCCAGAGCAGTTGAAAACATGGGGGGTGCACAGGGATAATAAATGTATTGGCCTGACCAGTTCCTGCTGCAATGCAGCCCTGTTCTCCTATCTGTGTTGTATTAGCTACCTGAGAGACTGGAGGGAATTCCATGAGTTTGCTACCAGCTGCAGTGAGAGACAGATGTTCAGATCCAAGGTGAAGCACTACAAATGCCTGCAGCAAGAAACTATTCATGCTGCTAGTCAGAGAAAGCCCCACAGTGCTCTGCACTGCAACAAGACCCAAAATAAATAACTGCTGGAATTTTTTCTCTCTCTTCAGGTGGAGAGCAGCAGTGCACTCTCTCTAGACTAAGCAATGTTCCACTTATGTTCTTTATCTTTTAATGATTGATCGAATTCCTTCAAAGATGTAAAAATGGGTGGTGGTGGTAATAATAAAACCTGGCATATCCCATTTTATTTTGTTGCATCCAGGTTTCTGCATTAACTTTCTCTAATTCCATAGGGGATCTCAGCCAGAAAAAAGAGAGGGAGAAATGTTTGCCATAGCAATAAGCTTAATGTGTGGAGGGTCTGTCTCTCTTGCCTACTTCTCCAAAAGGAGATGCACTTGGACAGCAGCTGTACCAGGCTGTTTGGCAGAGCACAGGAAATTAACTCAGAAGTTGGTGTAGGTACAAACAGTGTCCAAGAATGCTGTCTTCATGTATCCTCCAAGAATGCTTAGGTGATCCTCAATCAGGGCCAAATCCAGCCTGGTCATAAGTCAGTCTGTCTCCGTTCATTGACTTCAGTAGTTACACCCATGTAGCAATGTTCTATTCGACTGTGAGCCTTGAAATAAAACAATGACAAGTCAAAAACTCCTTACTCTGGTGGATGCATCCCAACAACATTCACGCATGAGTTTGCTTCCTTCCACCCTCACTGACCATGATTTTAGCGACATCAGCTGGGGAGCACATCTACTGGAACACAAGATTCAAGGCAAATGGACATTCACCGAATCCATTCTACATATCAACCTGTTAGAGCTGAGAGTTGTTCGCAATGCCTGCTGACATTTTCTACCACTGCTCAACACCAAATAGTAAGGGTGATGATGATCAATCTCACCTGCATGTATTATATCAACAGACAGGGAGGAGTGAAATCTCATTCTCTGTGTTGCGAAGCAATCAAGCTATAGATTTTTGTATCAACAACAACATCTCCATTTTGGATACATACCTCTCTGGACAGAACAACACCATTGTGGACATGCTAAGCAGAACTTTTCCCCAAGAACACGAATGGGAACTGGACATGACAGCATTACGTCCCATATTCCGCCAATAGGGCCATCCCATATTAGACTTATTCACCACTCCACTTGAATTCTCGCTGCCCCAGTTTTGCTCCAGAGGAGGACTGGGCCGAGGATCAATAGGGGATTCATTCCTTGTGGCTTGGAGCAGAATGTTGCTCTACGCATTTCCCCACTTCTCCTTCCTGTTCCGAGTCCTATGCAAAATACACGAGGACCAATCTCACATCATATTAATAGCCTCAACTTGGCCCCGACAAGTGTGGTACACTTACCTTCTACAGATATCTCTATGCGGCACCATCAACTTTCCTCTGGCATTGTGGAGCCTCTCACAGGACAATGGGCATGTCTGTCACCCCAATCCACAAACATTTTACCTGAAGGCATGGCTCTTTCTTGGTTTTGAGGTCCAAAAATAGACAGCTCTGACAAAATAAAATTTATCTTACTACAGAGCAGATGGGACATCACCAGATGCACATATACTCAGAAATGGAACAGATTCGAACACTGGTGCAGCTCAGAACATATCCAGGTGACTTGTCCCTTATTCTAGACTACCTTCTCCAGCTCAGAGTGGACTTTCTAACAATTCTGTTAAAGTCCACTTGGCAGCCATCACCACCCCCCACCATCCTATTGATGGATGTTCTATATTCACCCATCCGCTCATTAAATGTTTTCTAAAAGGCATTCAGAATCCTTACCCACATATACAAGCTCCCACTCGTATCTGGGACTCCACCTTAATCCTGTGATCACTGATGAGACCCCTCTTTGAGCCAATGGCAAAATGCTCACTTCTACACCTGACTCTGAAAACAGCTTTCCTCATTGCCATTACCTCAGCCTGAAGGGTGGGAGAAATCTCAACCTTTCTGGCTCACCTGCCATATAATGTCTTTCACATAGATAAAATCACATTTCGTCCACATCTCAAATTCCTACCCAAGGTTATAACTTCTTTTCACTTGTACCAATCCATACACCTTCCCACCTTTTTCCCCAAACCACATAATAATTCACAGGAAGCAGCTTTCCATACTCTGGATGTGAGGTGTGCATTACCTTTTTCTACTTTGACAGAATGCAGCCATTCAGAAAGTCACCAAACCTCTTCATCTCCATTGCTGAGAGGTCCAAAGGCAATGCTATATTGCATGTTGCATGCATATATGCTGCATCTGATGCTTATACTTATCTGATTGCTTATGCCCCAATAAAATTGTTAGTTTTTAAGGTGCCACAGGACTCTTGTTGTTTTGCTATATCAAAATAACGCCTTTCCAAATGGATCTCACCGTGCATTACAGATCATATGAACTCCATAATACACAGGCTCCTACCTCAGTTAGAACACACTCCACATGTGCAGTATAAACATCATCACCTTTTTATACAATGTTCCCATTGATGACATATGTAAGGCAGCCACATGGGCATTCTCAGATACCTTTGCTCAACATTACGCCATTACGCAGGACCCCTCTGCAGACACTATTGTTGGACACACAGTGTGGTACACCACTTTATGAGCTGCTCTGAAACCCTAACCTTCCAACTAGAGGCACTGCTTTGTAGTCACCTACAGTAGAGCATCCATGGGGACATCACTCAAAGAGAGTGTTACTCACCGTGCGCAGTAAGGTTCTTTGAGATGTGTGTTCCCATGGGTGCTCCCCTATCTGCTCTCCTCCCCACTGCTTTGGAGCTTAATTTATGACTGTGTGGCAGAGAAGGAACTGAGGACCACACAGATATTTATACTTCCTGTGCAATGCACAAGGCAGAGGATTAAATTAGGATTAAATTAAATTAGGATTAAATTAAATTAAATTAGGATTTTTTTCCCTGTCCAAGTCAAAGTTTTGTTACCAGAGTCCAGAGATACACCAACAGACATAGGGCAAATTGTAAAAAATGCCTGAGTAAATTTACACTCCTGAGCTATTTTGGCACTTTTAAAAATAAACAGCTATTATGTTACCACACTGCAATATTAAACCCAGCTGAGACACAGAATTCCCAAATTTTTGTTCTTAAAGTGTCATAATTTATTATTTATTAATTATTGTTTTATCTTATTTTTGCTACTTCTCTTCTCCCCTCTTATTGTTAATTGGTTCAATCCATTTATCACATAGCGTTGTAGACTGTAAGCTGGTTGGGGCAGTGACTGTCATGTACTGTGCCTAGTACAGTGGAGACTGACCTGACTGTGGCCTCCAGGTGCTACAAGGATGGAAATAATAAAGTTAATATTTGAATAATGTGGCTTGAAGTTAAACGGTAATTTTCTTAAATAGTTGGGAGTTTATATTAATAGCAAATTTAATGTTTTTTCTTCTATAAGAAGCTTGATGTAATGTTATTGGGAGCTATCCAATGCTGATACAGCAGATGCTAGTTGCTAATTCTGTTTACATGATGTATAAGCAATTAGATCTTGGGGAAATGCACAGTTTGCTGTGATGCAGTTCTTTTTGGAAACTGATCATATCATTAAGTTGCTTGTTTCCCTGACTGTCTGGCTGAGAATCACTTTCTTACAGCTGCTTCTGCCCACATGTTACCCTCATGAAAGTGGATAAAACATGATGAAATGCTAAAGGTTGATAGCCCCTTCCCCTCTGAGTACACCACGTCAGGAGTTTGATGACTGTATTGTTGTGCATAATTCCAAAAAGATGAAACTGAAAAGTCTTGACCATTTGTGGTCATTAATGTTTTTTAAAAAAACAGCCCTTAACCAGTTTGGTCATTCTGTCTACCTAAACCCTACTCTGGTTTTGTATTCTTCATTTCCTTGAATCACTGTATAATGATGCTATGCACTATCAAATGTATGCAAAAATTCACCTCCGATATGGCTGCATTTTATTGGTGGTGAAGTGATCTCTATATAAAAGCAGACCCTGCAGTGCAATGGTAGTAGATATTGGTCGAGTATATGAGCACTTCGGGATTATTGGATGGATCATGTGAGACATCAGGAGCTCTGTACCATTCCACCAATCAAGTGCATTCCTTACTGATGATTTGCTTTATTCATTTATTTGAAGACATTAAGAAACTCTTATCAACTGTAGATAAGGTTACAGGTAATGGTTTGAAAGGGTGGATGATCTTGTGGCTAAGGCACTGGGCTGAGGGTCAGGAGATACCTTGTTTTGACACAGACGGCTTGTGTCACCATGGCTAAATCACTTACCATCTTTCCTTGATCCAGGAAAGCACAGCTGCCGAAATCAGTGGAATGTGAGCACATGCTAAAAGTAAAGTGCTTTGCAGAATCAAGCATTTGTGTCTCAGCTCCCCACTTATAAAATGGAGATGATAATTTTCTTTTCTCCTGTCCTTTGTCTGTGGTTTTGGGCTGTCGAGAATGTAAGCAAACCTGCAGCTCCATGGCTCTGACTCAGGCTACAGATTGCCAGATGCTTCTGCAGAGAAAACCTCTTCTGTAGGGGGAATGTCCATCTGATTGGCTGCTTTTCCTCTACTGTCTGTAGAAAGGCAGCCAATCATCTCTGCTTGGCTGGCCTTCTCCAGGAGACACTTCAGGAGAGTAATGATCTCTTACAGTATACATGCAGCACCTAGTACAATAGGGCCCAATCTTAACAAATAGTGGCCAGTTGTTTCCAACATTAGCAGTCTTGGTGTATGAACTAATCTGTGCCTCCTCATAGGTGCTGACTGATTCTCTCCTGTTTCAACCCTTTTCAGAATAGGAGACCACAAATCAGTCCTGTGTCTGCGAACAGATAGAGCAGGAGCAGGAGGAGGGAGCTACCTAGGTACACAGAGCTCTTCTGAAAATCCATTTTCAGAACAGACACAAGTTGGGTAAAGTCAGATCTGTAAGCAGGTGTCAAATGTTCATACAGTAGCTTTCATAATAAAAAGTCTCTCTTTTTAAAAGTGAAGAAGATGTTTCTGCCAGCAAAGTTTAGGTGAACCGATCTGCATGTTGTTTCAGTATCAAATCAAGTCTACACAATTGGTATAGAACTAAAGGAAGCATTCACTGTTGAACTGAAAGCTGCATTGGTTCCAGGTAACTAACTGGATAGGTAGATTACTAAGGCGGGAGCACAGATTCTCTGTAATTATTTGCTGTTGGCCTGGACAGGACAAGGAGCTTTGAAGGGTACAAGAACTGTGCAGCTTTGTGTTTCTTACAGAGGACAGAGGATGTGGTTTTAGCTTTTTATCTTGCTTCTTGATTTTCTCTTAAGAAAAGTATTAAGTCTATATTACGATTGATTTTACAGGGAGTCTAGGAAGAGTGAACTTCCTTCCTTAAGGCAAAATGGGTAAATGGAAACAGATTAGCTATTTTAAAATGAAACCAAAGCAGGATTTAACCATCCAAAGTGCAGCATAGCAGTCTGAAAGAAAATAAACTTGGGTGTGACAAATTCGAGTAAACAAAAAGTTTGCCTTAACAATATGAAGAAAAAGCCACTAAGCAGGCAAAGAATGTACCATTCATTTCAGCCCCAGCAGTCTTAGGCAGGTAGGCATAATTATGAGAGAAAGGGACACACAAGATATGCTAATCAGGGAAAAGGAATATTTGGGGGGCAAAGAACTTTGTCTGTCTGTGGCTGATGCATAGCATATCCAGGTTTATTGATCCCCGTGACTTGAAATCTGTAAAGATCTCTGGACTTGTGATTTTGTGTTTGTTGTAAAATCTTTATTGCAGAATCTTTACTTCTACATTAGGTTTTTGTAGTTTCTAAGTGCTTTATTTTATGCTATTAAACATCACTTTGTGATTTGTGTATATTTTTAAGTGTTTCCAAGAAAAAGAAGGCTTAAAGCCCTTTAACATAGTATTTAAAACAGAGAAATTGTATCTGTCATTAATATTTATGCTTTGCAATTAAAGATTTTTAAATAGATATGTATCAGCTCAGGTTGGAGAACTTATAACCTGTTAGTCTCTGTATTTGTGACATTGTGGTGTGTTTCCATGGACAGAATTGCGATGCCATAAATAAGGGCACCCTGAAGGTTTCTTACTCCTTAATGTCACTGAAACATAGACCGTGAAAAATATGTGGAAATGTCAGAAATATAACAAAATGCTTCTCAGAGAGACATTTTTAGTTTGTTGTGCTTTGTTTTCAGAAGGGAATTTATTTTGTATCTTGGAATACTTTGATTTTTAATTCAGTGTATTTTTTTCAAATTTTGTTTTATTGAACATCAGTGACACATACTCAATGTAAAACTGTTTTTTCAAGAAATTTATCTTGTTCTGTTCATCAGCAGAAGGGGACAGCCATTGTTAAAAACAGATCTTTCAAATTCTGTGCTGTCTAAGCATTCATAAGGGGGCAGAGTCTATGACATGATGACAATAATTTCAGTCATTTTAAAGAAAACACTCCATGCTTCACTCTGGCAGACTAGGTCTCAGTTTCTATTGCTTCACAACAAACCCTGAGGCCAGGGCCAGCCTTAAACCAAATGGTGCCTGAGGTGAAGAGTGTCTTTGGCATCCTCCCTCCTCCTTTTGTTAAACTTTTGAATACTTTTTGCATTTGTAGCCCGTTTCACAACTTCGATGCAGGATTTGTATGCATGGTTTATCCCTGTCATATAAGATGATAAATTTGCACGCTAGGATCTGTAAATCTGTATTTATTCATGCCATATATAAGTGTAGATAGGGTTTGATAGATATCTCTGATGACTCATTAAATGTCTTTTATTACTCGCTACTTACACTCTTCCAGTCTTAAAACACAAGTAGGCTGTCACAATTACCCAATAAAACCAGGTTCACAAAATCACAGCTCGGCTGTCATTTCACTTTAGTTCGTTCTTATATCTCCCTGACTGATTGACAACATCCTGCCCATTCTGTACCCACGAGGGCATGACTGACAGTATTCCATGAGGTTTGAGGAAAATGTAGTTTTCAAAAAGTCTGGAAGGTCCCATGATATTCCATGAAGGTCCGTTAAACCATAGAAGAATCATAGAAGGTTAGGATTGGAAGGGACCTCAGGGGGTCATCTAGTCCAACCCCCTGCTCAAAGCAGGACCAACCCCAATTAAATCATCCCAGCCAGGGCTTTGTCAAGCCGCATCTTAAACACCTCCAAGGATAGAGATTCCACCACCTCCCTCGGTAACTCATTCCAGTGCTCCTAGTGAAAACGTTTTTCCTAATATCCAACCTAGATCTCCCCAGCTGCAACTTGAGATCTTTGCTCCTTGTTCTGTCATCTACTACCACTGAGAACAGCCTCGCTCCATCCTCCCTGGAACCCTCTTTCAGGTAGTTGCCTTTTCTCATAAGTCTTGTGCTCCAGCCCCCTAATCATTTTTGTTGCCCTTCGCTGGACTCTCTCCCATTTGTCCACATCCTTTCTGTAATGGGGGGCCCAAAACTGGACACAATACTCCAAATGCGGGCTCACCAATGCCAAATAGAGGGGAATAATCACTTCCCATGATCTCCTGGCAATGCTTCTACTAATGCAGCTCAATATGCCATTACCCTTCTTGGCAATAATGACACACTCATATCCAGCTTCTTGTCCTCTGTAACCCACATATCCTTTCCTGCAGAACTGCTGCCTAGCCAGTCGGTCCCCAGTCTATAGCAGTTCATGGGATTCTTCCGTCCTAAGTGGAGGACTCTGCACTTTTCCTTGTTGAACCTCATCAGATTTTTTTGGCCCAATCCAATTTGTCTAGGTCACGTTGTATCCTATCTCTACCCTCCAGCGTATCTACCACTCCTCCCCACTTTAGTTCTATCAGCAAAGTTGCTGAGGATGCAATCCACCCCATCCTCCAGATCATTAATGAAGATGTTGAGCAAAACCAGCCCCAGGACCAAACCTGAGGCACTCTGCTTGCTACCAGCTGCCAACTAGACACTGAGCTGTTGATCACTGCCCATTGAGCCTGATAATCTAGCCAGCTTTCTATTCACTTTATAGTTCATTCATCCAGCTCATATTTGTTTAACTTGCTGCCAAGTATACTGTGGGAGACTATCAAAAGCTATGCTAAACTTAAAGTATATCACGTCCACTGCTTTCCTCTCATCCACAGAACTAGTCATCTCATCACAGAAGTCAAACAGGTTGGTCAGGCATGACTCTCCCTTGGTGAATCCATGCTGACTGTTCCTGATCACCTTCCTCTCTTCCAAGTGCCTCAAAATGGATTCCTTGAGGACCTGCTCCATGATATTCCAGAGACTGAGGTGAGGCTGGCTGTTCTGTAGTTTCCTCGATCCTCCTCTTTCCCTTTTTTGAAGATGAGCACTAAATTTACCTTTTTCCAATCATCTGGGATTTCCCCAGTCACCGTGAGTTTTCAAAGATAATGGCCAGTGGCTCTGCAATCACATCAGCCAATTCCCTCAGAATCCTAGGATGCATGACATCCGGCCCATGGACTTGTGCATGTCCAGCCTTTCTAAACAGTCCTAAATATGTTGTTTCAGCCTTGAGGGCTGCTCACCTCCTCCCCATTCTGTGCTACCCAGTGCAGTAGTCTGGGAGCTGACCTTGTCTGTGAAGACAGAGGCAAAAAAAGCATTGAGTACTTCAGCTTTTGCCATATCATCTGTCACTAGGTTGCCTCACCCATCCTGTAAAGGGCCCACACATTCCCTGATCCTTTTCTTGTTGCGAACATATCTGCAGAAACCCTTACTGTTATACTTCACGTCCCTTACTAGCTGCAACTCCAGTTGTGCTTTGGCCTTCCTGATTTCATTCCTGCATGCTCAAGCAGTATTTTTATACACCTCCCTGATCATCTGAACAAGCTTCCACTTCTTGTAAGCTTCTTTTTTGGATTTAAGCTCACCAAAGACTTCTTTGTTAAGCCAAGTTGGTTGCCTGCCACATTTGCTATTCTTTCTGCACATCAGGATGGTTTGTTCCTGCATCCTCAAAAGGTTTCTTTAAAATACAGCCAGCTCTCTTGGATTTCTTTCCCCTTCATATTAGCCTTCCAGGGAATCTTGACCATCAGTTCCTGGAGGGTGTCAAAATCTGTTTTTCTGAAGTCCAGAGTTCATATTCTGCTGTTCTTCTTTCTTCCTTTTGTCAGGATTCCGGACTCGACCATCTCATGGCCACTCCTGCCCAGGTTGCCACCCACTTCTCCTTTTCCTATCAATTCTTTCCTGTTTGTGAGCAGCAGGTCAAGAGGAACATGGCCTGTAGATGGTTCCTCCATCACTTGCACCGGGATGTTGTCTCCACCACTCTCCAAACACTTTCTGGATTGTCTGTGCCTGCTGTACTGCTCTCCCTGTAGATGTTAGGGTGATTGAAGTCCTCCATGAGAACCAGGGCCTGTGATCTGGAAAATTTCTCTAGTTGTCTGAAGACAGCCTCGTCTACCTCATCCTCCTGGTCTGGTGGTCTATAGCAGATGCCCATCATGACATTGCCCTTGTTGCTCTCACATCTAAACTTAACAGGCTCTTAACAGAGACTCTCAACAAGCTTTTCTCCAGTTTCATACTGGAGCTCTGAAAAATCACATTGCTCTCATACATTCAGTGCAACTCCTGTACCTTTTTTCTCCTGCTTATCCTTCCTGAACAGTTTATATCCAACCATGACAGTGCTCCAGTCATGTGAGTTACCCCACCAAGTCTCAGTTATTCCAATCACATTCCTTGACTGTGCCAGGACTTCCAATTCTTCCTGCTTGTTTTCCAGGCTTCTTGCGTTCATGTACAGGAACCTAAGATAATTAGTTGATAGCCCTACCTTCTCGATACGAATCAGGAGCCTCCCCTGTTGTACCTCCTCCTTGTGCTTCTTTCTAGTATCTCACTTCCGCACTTATCTCTGAGCATAGGTACCTGTCCCCTGGCAAATTTAGTTTAATGTCTTCCTCGCTAGGTTACCAAGCCTGTCTGTGAAGGTGCTCTTCTTTCTCTTTGTTAGGTGGATTCTATCTCTTCCTAGCAATCCTTCTTCTTGGAAAAACATACCATGGTTGAAGAATCCAAAGGCCTCTCTCCGACACCACCTGCATAACTATTCATTTACTTCCACAATTCGATGGTCCCTACCCAGACCTTTTCCTTCAACAGACAGGATGGACAAGAACACCCCTTGTGCCTCAAACTCCTTTATCCCCCTTCTCAGAGTCATAATAGTCTTCAGTGATCTGCTGAAGGTCAATCTTGGTAGTATCATTGGTGCCCACATGAAGAAGTTGGAATGGGTAGCGGTCCAAGGGCTTGATGAGTCTTGGTAGACTCTCCGTCACATTCTGAATTCTAGCTCCAGGCAAGCAGCATGCTTCTCAAGTTTCCCGATCTGGATGGCAGATGTATAACTCTGTCACTGTTAGGAAGGAATCCTCAACCATCACCACCCGTGTCTTCCTCTTGAGAGTGGCGGTTGTGGAACCCCACATCCCCAGGAGCATGCATCCCATGCCTTCTGATCAGTGGGGTCCAGAACATTGTAGGAGGTTAGTGAAAAATGAATTCACATCCGGAATACCTGAAACAATTTACTTCAAACATTCATTTTTCCTTTATCACTAACAACAAAAACAGCACCCTAAGCCCAGCGCCCCTGAGCCCAGCACCCCAGGCAGTTGCCTAGGTCACCTGCCTCTAAATCTGGCCCTGCCTGAGGGCTAGGAAGAATGGTATCAGATTAGAACCGGTTGACAGGCAATACAAGATGAATCTTTTTTACATGACCACTTAGGACCTGATTCACTCAGCTTTTAGGGATTCACTCAACTTTTTAGCTTTTAGTCTTCTGTGTTACTACAATTAAGACCTCTATGTCCACAGTTTGCAGCTTTTCCTCATGAGACCTTAACAGTGGTGAGTCTCTCTCAGCAAGGAGCCATCACCATCAGGCCTGGCTGGTTGGAGCAGTGGCCTGTGCAGAGCCGAACTCAGTTGGGATTTGCCTCCCTATGGCTGCAGTGGCTGACACACTTGGGAGTTCGAGGCCCAGTGCTTTACAAGTTCAAGTCCTTCGAGAGAAAGTTCTTCTGAGCAAAGATTTGCTTTTTTATTTGTATATAATGTGCCATCCACTCAGAGGGCACATTAGAAGTAGCAACTGGCTGCTCATCATCAACCACTCAGAAATAAACTCACTTAATCACTCTGAATGTTCATGGTGCAAAATAGTTACTGGCTAATACATCCCTTTAAAAGTAACATTTACAGTGATAGTGACATTTTTTAAGCTAAAAATGTTAAAGCCTTTGTTACTGTTTATTACTTATATACACAGGTGCGCATGACACTTTACATAAAAATAAAATGATCGATCCTTGGTTGGAGGATCTTCAAGCCTTAATTAAACTTTAGGCAGTGAAGAACGCCAGTAAGCAAATTTTTGGGGAATATGTCTCAAGTGAGAGCATGAGATGAGCTTAAGGGCCATTTTGAATGTTTAAAGAAATAGCTGTGCGTTGGGCAGTGTCCAGAATGAAGGTCAAGGTCTAGGTCAGTGACGGGAGGCTGAACAGTTAATAGGCTTGCATCTTGAGGAACAATTTGGAGGCAGAGGAAGCATTGAGAAGTATGGTGTTATGGCCCTAGGCAGTGTGGGAGCTCCCATTCAGCTGATTGCATCAGGGAATCCCAGTTCTTTGTATCAAGAAGCTCTGGTGCAAGAAGCAATTACGTTCTCCAGCAAGAGCTACAGGAATAACCCTGTGGACCAATGTTTGTATATTTGAAACAAAGTTGTCTTATACTTGTAAATACATTGTCTGGAATGTTTCAAATGCAGTTTACTACTTTGAGTCATTTTGTTCATGGTACAGTAAACTCAGGATAAGGTCTGCAGCATCTCTGGTATAGAATAGGAAACTCCAGGACATTCTTGCTGATTTTCAGGAGTATGTAGGGTAAGTACCAATAGCTGGTACATGAGGGTTCAGGGCTGCAATATGCACTCAAAGGAAATTTTATCCTGTTCCTGATCGACACTGAACAAAGGCAGAGAGAGCAGGCAATATGAGAGATTTGTGAATTATTTCTAAACTACGTAATAATTGATTGGCTATCTAAGCCCCATTATGCGTTTCCCTATAAATTTTTTTAACAAAGTTCTTCCTGTCAGAGCCATCCTTTCATAGGGGGCCTGGAAAACTTAACTGTGGTTCTTTCACTCCATGCGTTCACCTGAATAATACAGTATCTTCATTAGCCACTCTAACAGTAATATGCTACTGAGTGAGATTAATAGAGAAAATATTTTACGAACACTTTAGTAAACATTTTCATTAATCTATGTTCAGAAAATTAAGCTTGTGGGGTGACCTGCAGAAGCTGTTAATTGCAGTTTCAGATATGAATCTCTCAAAAGTTTGAAGAGATGCACTAACAACTGCAAAATAACAGCCTGAATTTCAGCAGGGAATCTCCATGTCTCCACGTCCTTCTGCTTTATGCCAATTTAAAAAAAAATCTTCTTAAAAAGATGCAAACCTGGCTTTTTATGGATCACTGAGAATTTTATATTCCTGCACTGCTATGGGCAGGAACTTTCAGTCACCAAATTATTTGCTTTATTCTACTCTATGAATTGTTGGGTTTTAAAAAAAACCTAGAAACATGCAAAGATAGTTTCTTTACAGTAATGTGCAGTACAGTGGCAAATTACTGCATATTGAACTCTGAAAGATGCTTGTATTGTAGCTATTGCCAGATATGACTGCAAGCTGCAACCCATGAATGATCACTAGTGCTGGTACTGTCTGCATATTGTTGAGAGCATGGTGTATGTTCCACTGGGAATGAGGGTGTTGTCATTAGGATTCCTGGGAGGTCACAGTCAAGCTTACTTTGGGATGATGATGGGGAAGCAAAAAATGAGGCCTATTCCCAATCCAAACACTCAGTCATAATTTCGGAAAAGCACTGAAAGTCTGTCCAGGACAGTGATGGAGCCATCTATTATCAAATGAACTGGTTGGGCCAAATTACACAAAGAGAAACATAAACGTCTCCGCACTTCAGAATTTACGTTTTGTTTGTGGACATTTACGTTCTTGTAAAATTCTTATATCCAGGCTTAAACAAGATTTTCTTTCTCTCACCACCGATAAGAACCTTGTTTTCTTTGTGTGCAAGGATTAAATGACTGATATAGCCTATGGTTGAACTGTGAGTTCAAAGTTAGCTGATAAACATAAAAAGTAGGTATATGTATAACGTAGTAATACAAGACACCCACGGGCCCAAGCCTTTAAGACATTAGTTTAAGTATTTAGCATAAGTAAACTGAGCAGCCATGCCGATAAGACACAAGATGTAATTTTGCCATAAACAATTCTGCTGAAATTCTGTATAAAATGTTCGCAGGTAACCACAAAAATTCAGTGGATTCTAGTTTGGGTATATTAGGATACGAACATCATCAGATGTTCAGTTACAAAATTGATATAGTAACCAACTGGCATGCAGGCGAATCAATGTAAGATAATGAATATACTAATCAATAGAATAATGACACCCCAACATTGGTACAGTGAGGAAGTTAGTTCTGGGCAAAGGAGGCCAAAAACTTTTATGCATATTCATCACAGCCAACAGATCCTGTAACAGGCTTAACCATGGTCTAGGCTATCGAGATCTTAACCCTTGGAATCATTTGGCATGCCAGAGATAGCATAGAACCCTCGTGGACTACCTCCCTACTTCTAGATCTCCACACGGATTTTATGAGTATGCATCTGACATGATGCTGGACATCAAGTTGATATTACATTACTGCCACATGCTTGTTTGAATTCAAACACTTGTGTGTTTACTAAATGTGCGAATAAAAATGTTATAGAAACAAAACCATTTCCTTAAGTGTTGGCGTTTCAAGTTGAATAATAATTCTTATAACTCTGGGCCTGCTCTTAGAAATCAAACCTATTCAGAGTGCTAGTTTGGAATTCTTAAGTAATCAATATAATTAATACATGATTAATAGATCAGGCAACACTGGCCAAGACCCCAAATGGTGCATTTTTCTCCTGGTTCACAGAGAATTTACAAGAGAATTGATTTGTATTTTATGATTCTGGCAGTGACATGACCAGCCTGGAGATTTATATATTAAACTGATATAGGCGCATAGAAATGCCATGATTTGGATTAGATAGGCCATGTACATATTATCAAATACAGTGTGCCTGGAATATTCCCATGTCCATAGCTCAGGGGCTAAGCACAAACCAAACTAGGGACAACATTCCAGACCACTCATATACTAGGAGTTAAATGTTCTTGTTATGCTGTTGTTTTCACACGGCAGTTAACTCTTGTTTGTGTGACTGTTCTCAGACCATGGGCTGCTGATGCCTGGTAAGGTGGATTCTGGTTCACATTATTTCTGGGCTTCCAGTTCCTGCAAGCTGGAGTTGACACAGGATAGTGGGCTACATCCATGTTCTGCAGGAAGAGAATCTGATGCGGTCACCCTTTCACACAATAGCCAGTGTCCATGGAATGTGGAAAGGAATAGCAGCTCCCTAAAGTATTGGTTTGGTTTGGTTTGTTCTGTGCTGATGTGATAGAGAGGAAGATGATGATGGTGTTATGTAAGGGCCCATTAATCATGCTCTGCCCTGGCAAGAATAATTCCTAGAAGTAGACTTACCCTGGGGGAGTTCACACTTTAAGCCCATTCCACTCCTAATAGAGTTTGATACTTGTTAGTTAGAACCTAAGAACAGCCATACTGGGTCAGACCAATGGTTCATTGAGCCCAGTATCCTGTCTTCCCAAGTGGCCAATGCTGCATGCTTCAGAGGAAATGAACAGAACAGGTAATCCTCAAATGATCCCTCTCGTCACCCATTCCCAGTTTCTGTTAAAAAGCGAAGTTAAGAGCATCATTGTTTCTTTTCCTGTGATGTTCAGATGGTTAGGTGCCACTTGTGATGTATAAAGGATGGGGTAAATATGACATTCAGAGTACATCTGTATGGCTTTGTCTATTGAACAATATACTTATGGTATCTGTCCTGTGAAATACGAACTGTGTTCTCCTTGGCCAGATGGATTGTTGAACATTCTTAGGCTGCATTAACATGGTCCAATAAAAGTTATTCTCTCACTCATCTTGTCCCTTTTGGTACAAATAAGAAGTTCCAGTGGTTGAGTCTGATTTGAACCCACTTATATCAGTTTGTCACCAGTGCAACTCCATGGATTCTAGGTTTGCATGGTGGTGAGAACAGAATAAGACTCCAGTATGTAAAGTGTGTGTCATGTATGCTTTTTTCTTCTTTGAATTAAACGTTAAATAATGTATTCCAAATAACCAAACTCTAACGCACATTCTGCTGAGATCACATCAGAGGCTTTTTTGGTATGCCATTGGATCTGCAAAGGAACAAATAGTGTGTCACATGTATGGGAGTGAGACCATATGGTGAATATTCAACGTGAATTCTAAATGGCTTTAAAGTCCTTTGGTAGCCCTTATTCTTCAATGAGAATATTTCTGGAACAGGGACTCATTTTCCCTTACAATTCTTCTCTGCTTCCTTCTCACAAGTAAGCCTGGTTCTGAACTCCTCCTAGAATACATGAAACCTGTGCACTCTCTGGGAGTCTGTACATGAACAGTGAGTTTCTTTGAGAGGGATTATTTGTTTACAATTACTGATAATGAAATTTGACGTGGAAGTGACACTGTGCATGTTATGTGACCAGCCTCTAGATGATGATTTATTGTCCACTATTACTTATGAAAGTGCAGTTGGTAAATTCCTTGTGATTTGAAAAACTGCAGGCAATGTATTGGCTAAAACTGATGAATTGGAGGATTGAGAGAACAGGTTTCCGCACTCCCAGAGGACTCGTTTTTAATGGTACTTTTTGCGGTGTTAACATACTGTTTATCTTTGAATTCTCCAATTTGGAGAAGCTAACAGCACGGGATTTTCTTTCTTTCTTTCTCCCCCCGCCCCCTTTGAAATCACAAACAAACGTGAGTTGGTTTCGGTAACTGAGAAAATATTGCTTTTTGATTTATTGTTGTAGCCAGCTTAAGTAAGACTCAGTACGTGGTCAGTCTCAGTGAAGTATTTTCACTTGACATTAAAGAAGTATTTCAGTATATGTTCCTGCCTCTTTCCCAGGATGCTGATAAACTGCTCTTTACAAAAATGAAAATAAACAATACTTAAATTTACAAATGCCATGATCAATCTTCCACTGAACTGTCAGGTGGTTGTTAAGGTTTGAATTATACAAATTACATGCAAAAGCACTAATCAGTTTTTGAAGTTACATTTGGATAATGGAAACAGGTAAAGTTTAGAAAAGGCTTCACGTGTGTATGTGTAGGGGGATTTAATGCTGGTCTTGTAAGTGAAGACTACTCCTAGAGAATGAAATTTCATCATTTAAGTCTCATTTAAACTCTGAAAATAGATTTTAAATTGGATTAAAATAACATTTAATTATTGTGCAGGACCTATGTACCGGGGTTTGTTTCACCCATATGGAGCTGAGCATAAAGAGCTTTCCAGTGCAGGACACTCAACGTTTACAGGAGAGGGTAGATGAGGTCTTTCTAATAATGGTTACAGGAACCAGTTCATTTGTCATGCAATTGGAAAGAATAGGATTAGTTTACAATGTCTACTCCTTCCAAAAGCTTTGGGTCACCCATCAAGAATACCAGCTACAGCAGAACACAACAGATGTGTCCATAGATGCAAAGCAAATAAAAACACTTCTCAAAGCAACTGCTTCTTGTTTAAGGCGAGGGATAGCAAGACTGTACTTTGTGGCAGCCTTCCGGGTTCTGAAAAAATCATTTGGTTTGAGCTGCAGGATTGAGAAACATAGCGGAGCGATCCTATTGAGGACATACTGTGAACAAAGCCTCTTGGACTAGTAAAAGCAGAATGAATCATATAAAAGTTTATTTAAGAAATTATAATTGCCGCTCCCCATCACTGTCATCTTAAATTGAAAGTCTGAAAGCTATGATGGAAGGAGAGAAGGCAAATTCTGTAGCAGCAGATGCCCTGCCAGTTGGGAAGAGGAAATTTGCAAGCTATGATACCAGCATTCTGTTTGGCCAAATATCTCTGAACTGCTGGTTTTTTTAAAAATAAGTGTCTAGGAGAAAGGCAGCTTGTTTTAACACCCCCTCAGCCAATCATATTTGACTTTCATCAGTGATGGTGGAACCTTATTTCATATGTATAATAGCTAGTATGTGTCTGTGGCCAGGGTAAGAACTTGAAGACCAGAAAAACAGGAAGTGGCAGGTTCATTTAAATTTGAGTGGGGTCGTTTAATGGAGTATCAGCTACAATCTAAACAGTGAGGTCTACAATAACGACAGTTTTATGTAGGAAGTGCAGACATAAGGCATTTTGATTCCCAACCTATAATCTGCTCAATAATTATATTGATTCAATTGATACTATTAGCATTTCTGCCTCTTAGTTATAAAGTGTAAGTGGTTGAAGAGGTGTATATGTATGATCCCATCTTCAGAAGAAGAGTTGATAAGATTAATTTACATGAATGTTTTGGTTTAAGTTATCCATAATTCATCAAGTTAGCTCACAGGCCATTGGATATTAGTGACAAGTTACTTCAAATAAAATGAAATCTGCTAACTTCACACCTTTTACAGGGGGCAAATTTTGGATTTAAACACAGCAATATTATGCATTTAGTCGTGTGTGTTTGGTTTGGGTAGTTTCTTATTGTTTATATTACAGCAGCAGGCAAAGACCCCATTAGGATCGGGATCCTGTTGCCCCAGGTATTCTACAGAGGTCAACAGTGTTGTAGGCCAGAAGAGTTTAATCAGAGGGTCAGATTGTGGCCGGGCTTGATGTGGCCATATGGCATATAAAGGAGACCTACAGCCCTCCTTTCATCGTTACTGCAGACATGAAGAAAGGAGCAGGGCTGTGTGCTGGTACTCTCTAGCTCACTTGCAGGTGGGTGAAGTAGAGAGGGGCAGGATGGGCAAAGCCATGGTTCCTCCTCCCATCACACTGGCCAGCACGGTTCAGTTCGCATTAGGTGGAAGCTGAAATCTGCCACTGCTTCCAGACCCCTGGAGCAAGGAGAAGGAAGGACAGTTCTTCCCTCAGAGAAACAATTCCTCCCCTGGGCTGTTGCTGGGGCACTATAACTACACATCAGCTCTTGCACAAGGAGAGAGGTAAAGGGACAATCTAACTGTAAGTAGGGTGCAGTCTAAGACTCTGACACAAGAAAGCACTGCAACATGTACTTGGGTCCTATTGAAGCCAATAGGACTTAAACACGTACATAAAGGCAAGCTCATGGTTAAGTCTTTTCCTATTTTTTTTTTTAAACAAATAAGGAATGAGTTAGCTCTTGGTCCTTGATCTTTGCCTTTTCCCACCATAATTTATCAGGGCATATGCAAGACTTTTGCTGCTCTCTGTGGTTTAGTGTTATATTTTTCTCACTCAACATTATTACTATAATGTGTTGTTATAACATTATAACATAGTAACATTATAAGTGTCATAATTATGAAATTGTCCTGAAAAACTTGTCGATAACCAGAGCCATCATTTAAAATATCCCAGGAGGACAAGAGAATGGTCTCTGAAATTCAGCCATAATTCATATGTCAGAATATACCACTACTGTGTATCTTGCAGTAGCAGATCTCTTCCAGCATTTATTGTCTACCATGAAAATGAGCTTTCTAGTCTTTGATAAAAAATTAATACAAGTAAAATGTTGACCTTTTTGCTGCTTTTTGAATGTCAAAAAAAAGCTTAATTCTGTTTGCACATTGTGATTTCCATAAATTTAGCCACAGTAATCTTGATATTAATAAATTGATGTTTGGATTTTTGGGACATGAATGAAATATTTAGAACTGGATTGTGAGCAATATAAACTTGGTATTTCTACAACTGCTTGTCCAGAAAGATGTTCTTAAATGAATACTTGTTGTAGTTCCTGCCGTAGCTTGTGAACTTTAGTGAGGATTTAAGGATATTAAATTGGATAGGAAGATGATTGGCCTACAGAATGATTTGTTTTAAGATGTAGAAAAAGTATTTTATTCAGGGATTCATTGAAAGAAGGTTTGAAGGTCAGATCCTTCCAAGTTTTTAGTACATTTGGATATAATTTTCAGCTTAAATCCAAAAAGGAAGCTTACAAGAAGTGGAAGCTTGTTCACATGATCAGGGAGATGTATAAAAATACTGCTCGAGCATGCAGAAGTGAAATCAGGAAGACCAAAGCACAACTGGAGTTGCAGCTAGCAAGGGACATGAAGGGTAACAGGAAGCGTTTCTGCAGGTATGTCAGCAAAAAGAAGAAGGTCAGGGAAAGTGTGGACTCCTTACAGAATGTGGGAGAAAACCTAGTGAAAGATGATGTGGAAAAAGCTGAAGTACTCATTGTCTTCACAGGCAAGGTCAGGTGCCAGATTACTGCACTGGGCAGCACAGAATGGGGAGGTGGTGAGCAGCCCTCGGGGCTGAAATAACAGATTTAGGACTGTTTAGAAAGGCTGGACATGCACAAGGCCATGGGCCGGATGCAATGCATTCTAGGATTCTGAGGGAGTTGGCTGATGTGATTGCAGAGCCATTGGCCGTTATCTTTGAAAACTTGTGATGATTGGGGAAAGTCTGGATGATTGGGAAAAGGCAAATTTAGTGCTCATCTTCAAAAAAGGGAAGGAGGAGGATCCAGGAAGCTCACCTCAGTCCCTGGAATATCATGGAGCAGGTCCTCAAGGAATCTATTTTGAGGCACTTGGAAGAGAGGAAGGTGATCAGGAACAGTCAGCATGGATTCACCAAGGGAAAGTCATGCCTGACCAACCTGATTGCCTTTTATGATGAGATGACTGGCTCTGTGGATATGGGGAAAGCAGTGGATGTGAAATACTTTAAGTTTAGCTTAGCTTTTGATACACTTTCACACTATACTTGACAGCAAGTTAAAGAAGTATGGGTTGGATAAATAAACTATGAAGTGGATAGAAAGCTGGCTAGGTTATCGGGCTCAACAGGTAGTGATCAATGGGTCAGTGTCTACTTGGCAGCTGGTAACAAGCAGAGTGCCTCAGAGGTCGGTCCTGGGGGAAGTTTTGTTCAACATCTTCATTAATGATCTGGAGGATGGTGGTGGATTGCATCCTCAGCAAGTTTTCTGATGAAACAAAGCTGGAGGGAGCGGTAGATACACTGAAGGGTAGGGGTAGGATACAGTGTGACCTAGACAAATTGGAGGATTGGGCCAAAAAAAATCTGATGAGGTTCAAAAGGAAAAGTGCAGAGTCCTGCACTTAGGACAGAAGAATCCCATTAACTGCTACAAACTGGAGATAGCAGTACTGCAGAAAAGGACATGGGGGTTACAGTGGAGAAGGAGGTGGATATGAGTCAACAGTGTGCCTTGTTGCCAAGAAGGCTCATGGCATATTGGGCTGCATTAGTAGGAGCGTTGCCAGCAGATTGAGAGAAGTGATTATTCCCCTCTATTCGGCCACTGGTGAGGCCGTATTTGGAGTATTGTGTTCATTTTTGCCCCCTCCCCCCGCCCCCCGCACTACAGAAAAGATGTGAACAAATGGGAGAGAGTCTAGTGGAGGACAACAAAACTGATTAGGGGGCTGAAGCAAATGACTTATGAGGAGAGGCTGAAGGAAATAGGCTTGTTTAGTTTGGAGAAGAGAAAAGTAAGGGGGGATTTGATAGCAGCCTTCAACTACTTGAAAGGGGGTTCCAGGGAGGATAGAGCTAGGCTCTTCTCAGTGGTAGTAGGGGACAGAACAAGGAGCAATGGTCTCAAGTTGCAGTGGGGGAGGTCTAGTTTGGATATTAGGAAAAACCTTTTCACCAGGTGGGTGGTGAAGCACTGGAATAGGGAGGTGGTGGAATCTCCATCCTTAGAGGTTTTTAAGATGTGGCTTGACAAAGCTCTGGCTGGGATGATTTAGTTGGGGTTGGTCCTGCTTTGAGCAGGGGGTTGGACTAGATACCTCCTGAGGTCCCTTCCAACCCTCATCTTCTAAGATTCTATTATTTGCTCAGTGTGTTACGAACCATTAGAAAAGGGATAGATAATAAGACAGAAAATATCATAATGCCACTCTATAAATCCATGGTTCGCCCACACCTTGAATAGTGCGTGCAGTTCCGGTCACACATCTAAAAAAAAATTAGAATTGGAGAAAGTACAGAGACGGGCAATAAAAATGATTAAGGGTATGGCACAGATTCCATACAAGTACAGATTAAAAAGATTGGGACTATTTGGCTTGGAAAAGAGATGACAAAGGGGGGATATGATAGAGATTTATAAAAGCATGAATGCTGTGCAGAAAGTGAATAGGGAAGTGTTATTTACTCTTTCACACAACACAAAAACCGGGAGGCACGTAGTGAAATTTATAGACAGCAGATTTAAAACAAACATCAGTACTTCCCACAGCTCACAGTCAATCTGTGGAACTTGTTGTCACTGGATGTTTTGAAGGCCAAAAGTATAAATGGGTTCAGAAAGGAACTGGATAAATTCATGGAGGATAATCCTGGATTGTCCGGGGCACAACCCCATGTTCTGGGTGCCCCTAAACCTCTGACTACAAATCTGGGATAGATCACTCTATAAATTACCTGGTTCTGTTCCTTCCCTCTGAAACATCTGGCATTGGCCACTGTTGGAAAAGAGGATACTCTGTAAAATGGACCATTGGTGAGCCATTAATTTAATCAAGAGATTCTTTGTTGTTTTATTATACCATATGCTAAAATTGAGTGAGTAAACCCTTCATATTTCTGTATGTTATCCCTCAGTTACCACTCCACTATTCTGTGCTAAATAATCCTATTTTATACATATATGTCTATGTAGACATTGAGCCATCTTCATTAATCTTCTCTAAATTTTTTCAGTCTCAGCTATCTCTTTATAGCTGAAGCAACCAAGATATACTTTAGTAGTTAGTTCAGATTTGTATCTGTTTTTCCATTTATGCCGCTGACATGATTAAAGGCTTCAAGTAAAATCTCAGTTAAATCCTGTCATACCTCAGGTCTGTTATTTTTTCTTTTATTAGGATTTCAGGCATTTTTTGACATATTTTTTATTGTTGGTTAGGAAGAAAACACTTGACTCATTTGCAACATTCTTATTATATTCCCTTTATAACAATTTCTAAAAGGGAATAAAATGTTTTCTGTATTGTGACCATATTTCAGTTTGACTTTAATGTGCTGCATGCTTTTCCAGCTCACAGTTCTTCTAACCTTGTAGTGACAGTCAAGAAATCTTTATATCTGAAAAAAGGTGCTGCTGCACAAGTTACTGGAGATGTTATATATATTGTGTGGGAAGCCTAATTACTTGTCTGCACTGGGATTCTCTGACCTGCAGGTTTTACATTTCCTGTTTAAGTAACTGTGAGGTATGGTGTTTCTTTGGCAAATGTTCTCATGGAAAAAAGTAACCTTTCACATGGCTCTTCATGTTATTCACTCTCTCCGTGAGTTGGTTTTCTCCAGACCCTAGATTTCCAAATTAAACTGCAAACTCTGAGTCTCAGTCATTTTGGCTTATATGTTCTTTCTTCTGGGCCTGATTCTGAGGTGCGCTAATTGCTTGCAATCACTAATAACTTCCTCTTGCAAGGGGCATTGTTGAAGTTTCATCCCACATTGCTGATGCATAAGGCAGACTATATAGTCTGTTTTCTATCCACTTCATCATAGAGCAACATAAGATATTGAAAAGCTAGTTAAGTAACAATCTTGATATTTTCTGCATCTGACTGGATATATATTTCATTTGGGGTGTGATTTACATAGATTTTGAGCCATTGGTAAGTTTTCTTGTCACTTACTAATTGTCTTCCTCTTCTTGGACTTGAATATTCTATTGTACTATAATAACCTCAGAAGGGTCGATAGTAGTTGTCAGTCTAGCAAATTCTTCTCAAACTGAATGGTGCTAAAGCAGTTGGGCCTGATGATGTCACATCTCTAATTATGCCTCATTTTGTAGAGGTCACAGGAGACCATTCATGTTCAATGAGAGGGATAATTCATAGATTCTAAGGCCGGAGGGACCAAGTGATCATCTAGTTTGCCTTCCTGCATTCATGCAGTTACCCCTTTATTGAGCTCAATAACTTGTATTTAACTAAAGCATAACTTGTGTATTGACTAAAGCATATCTTCCAGAAAGGTATCCAGTATAATCCACCATTGGTAGTTTGTTGTAATAGTTAATGACCCTCACTGTTAAAAAAAAGTATGAATTATTTTTAATTTGAATTTGCCTGGCTTCAGCTTCCAAACATAGATTCTTGTTATGCCTTTCTCTGCTGCACTAAAGAGCCCCTTAGTACCTGATATTTTCTCCTCAGAAAGGTACTTACACACTGTAATCAGGTCATTTCTCAATCTTCTTTTTTGATAAGCTAAACAGCATCGCACTGAAAGTTCATGTTCAGTTGTTTGTCCACTGTGACCCCTAAATCCTTTTCAAGAGTCACTGCTTTCCAGGATATAGTCCCCTGTAAATATTGTGGTAAACAACCGGCTTCCCCCTAGTGGGTCTCGCGCTTTGCCTCTTGTAGTGGGCCAGGGCATCACTGGATACCCTGTCTCCCCAGGGAGGGGGGTAGGGACCCGGGCCCACCCGCTCCTCCGGGTCCCAGCCCAGAAGCCCTATGAGTAGCAGCTATGTGCTGCTGGCACCATATTTGCAGCTTCACTCTTTTCCCCTGGGCTATTTTCCCCCCCTCTGTCCTTCTGGTTTCTTGAGCCCAGTGCCTTCCTCAGGACTCCACCTCTCTTCCGCACTCCACCATACTCTGTTCTGCTCCTCTTCACAACTCCACACACCACCGTACTCTGTTCTGCTCCTCGTCACAACTCCACACACCCTTCTACTCAGGAGCACAGCACACCTACTCCTTCAGCTTGTGCACTGTCTCTCAGGAGTAGAGGGTTTTTATCAGGCATCTAGCTGGGGCCTTAATTGGTGTCAGCTGACCTTAATTACCCTCTAATGACTCTGGCTAGTCTACAGGGAATAAAGTCCGGATCATTCTAGAGCTTACATACTGCCCTTCCAGAGCTTTTCTACTGCCCTCTGCCCTTGATATACCACAATATGTTCTGCATTCCTTATTTCTAGATGTGTAACTTTGCACTTGGCTGTACTTAAATGCACTCTGTACTGCATTTGGCTATATTAAAATGCATTTGTTTTGAATTGGTCCATCTTACCAAGTGATCCAGATTGCCCTATTCGGCTGCCCTGTCCTCCTTATTATTTATCATTCTACCAATCTTTGTCTTATTTGGAAATTTTGTCAGCAGTGATTTCATATTTCAGATCACTGATGAAAATGTTGAATAGCGTTAGCCTAATACTGTTATCTGCAGAAATCCACTAGAACAGTCCTTGTTAGATGATGATTCCTCCATAACGACTACTTTGGAAAGCTGAAAGTTAGCCAGATTTGGCAAACTGCCATAGGCATTTTAAAATATTATCAAGTATCTAGAGCTTCTCTTTCAGCCCTTTCCTCCTGGAGAAGTCCATGTATGGGGAGGAAGAAAAGAGGAAGACCTATAATGTGCAGGGCATGCCCTGTAATGTGCCAGGCGGGCAGTAGAGTTTTTCCACAGTGTACCACGTTTCTAGGGCTAGAGTGGTGATGTGGGGAGGAAGGAAGGGGCAGTGCTAGGCATTCTGGGGTATAGTTAATTTGACTCGGATCTGTACACTGTAGTGTGGATGCCAGAGCCCTAGGTTCAAGTAGGTGTGACATGGCATAGCTCACATGGATTACCATGATTCTGACATACTGATGTCAAACAATACAATAAATGCCCCTACTCCACCACCACCACCAATCCAGCCAGCATGACAGCAGGGTTCAGAAAATTCTTAACCTGCGGTTAAAATGCAGTGTTGATACTCAAGCCCAGGGTTCCCTGACATGGATCAGCTGACTCAAGTCCTAGGCTTACATTGCTGTGTAGACATACCCTTAGAGATCTTATGGTTCTTATTCATCCCAGCTCCTGCACAGTATCTGGAACATCCTTCTGTGTTTCACATCTCCAGTTGACTCCACTTTCTGCTTCAGCTCACATGTGGTTGCTCTAATCAGCTGATGACATGTGCACTGGAGTCTGGATATGGCAGCTTGTTCCCATGTAGCCACTACAGCTTTTACCTTTCCTTCCTAGAAGCTTCTATACCAAATCATTTATTCCCACTTATAGATTCAAGGCCTTATCTTTGGAGTTCCTGAATCTGTGTCCTGCTTAATTCATACAAAATTTTGCATGCCATTTTATTATCTGCTGTCCACGATCACTTGGATTAGTTGCTGTACCACTAAACTTGTCCTTGTTTTCAAAGTATCCATCAAATGAATGGATTTAAAGACATAACTGAGAGAAAAGAAAGATCTTTAACTAGCTGGTGCAGTCTGTCCTCCAAGTGTTTTTAAATCTGGTGCTGAATGAATGTCTTTGCTTTTGTAGAAATGCATACATTTGGTCCTGTTGGAAATAAAAGCATACATTTCTAAGTGCTGTTACCATGCTTCCATATTACTGTGCTCAAGCAGAAATCATGTTTGTAAAATTTACAGCCTTAGTTTTCTTTTACTTTGGCACTAATAAACAAAGACACATAATGGAAAGAAATATTAGGATTTGGGTCCTTGGTTTCAAGCAGCTACAAGCCTGCTGTAAGACAGAGAACTTGCCATTTCTTAGGTTTCACTGAAATGTAACAAAAATTTGCTGTCTCCTACATAACTCTGTACATCTTATCTCTACCCAGGTCCCTTCATCTTTCCAGCATACAAAAGGAGAATTATTTATTACATTCTTTATTACCTTTGCGGAAAATGCCCAAGTAAATGCATTAAGGAGAACGGTTGATGCCAGGCAGGCAGATTGAGAAGACTTTGCTGTACCTTGTTTGTCTGGCAGTGTTTGCACACCAGATAAACTGTGCAGATAGTATAGCCTTTTTCTCAGGTGTGCCTTAGGAGAGAAAGGCAGAGCATTAAACACCTTCCATCTCTCACTCATATAATGAGTAAAAACATGCAGAGCATAAACTGTTCTAGCCATAACAATCCTAAGGTGAAAAGGCCTCAAGATGTCCGACTGCCAGACCCACCAGGAGTAACAAGGCAGGGCAGCCCCATGACTATTGCATACATGGGCCATCCTTTGAGATTCTCGCTGCTGCCAAGACACAGGCACAGTCCAATCCCAAGCAATGGATAAAGGGAGGAAAAAAATAGTTTTTCATAGGTCAGCATTTTTTGGGACAAACACTCTGTTCAGCTGCATGGGCTGTGTATTAATTTAGCTGGAATAAAGGGCACAAAGAGTTAAAAGAGTTATGACCCTGAAACTGTCCAATATTAAAAGTTTTAAATGTGGCTCAGGGTTTGATACCATGGCAAACACACCATTAGATTTGTTTAACCTTTTATTAAAGATACAGAAAAGGAGGGGAGAAAAGTTAGAACATTTGAAACACGAAATATTAAGTAAGGCCTCTATTTTAAAAGCATTCCTTGTTCTCCTTAGCGGGAGAGAGTTTTTAGAAGGACTCCCCTCCCCCACACTTGTCTCTTAGATGGTAATAACTTTCCAAGTTGGGAAAAGAGAAATAGTTATTTGATATGGGCTGGAGCTGCTGTTGTATCTTGTTTCCTAAAAGACAAAGCATGACAATGCACGCGCACGCACACACACACGAAGAAAAAAAGAAAGAGAGAAAGTGCAGATTCTCTCTGGTGTTGACTTTCATTTGCAGCCTTGTTCCTAGTGAAACAGAAGCATGGCACATGGCCTTATTAGCCACTCCAAGACCTGGCATATTTATACCAGCACTGGGCTATTTAGATAGGGCATTGCATTTAGCTGTCTCTTCTGCTCAGAGGCTTACAGCACTGATGGCTGGCTAAGCCAGACTCTTACTAGACAGAATGAAAAAGGAGAGAGAGAGAGAAAGACATAAGTTAGGGAAGGAAAAGAGGGAGGGGATGACAAAGTGTCACATCCCAGGTAGCATTTGAGATTTAGCTGGAGCAAGTGGACATGCTGGTGTCATCTGGGTCACTCTTTCTGGCTTGATCTTGTGAATCTCAGGATTCAGGTTATCTCAGGATGTGGTTGAAGAAGGCAGGATGTTGTCACACTGGATCTTGAGGTTTCAGGAGATGGTGGGGGTGGCAGCCATGAGGGCGAAGCTCAATCAGCCAGCATCACCATAGCCAGCTTTTCCTCTTTGTCATTTTCTTAGGACTCTAAAAGGAAGTGATGGGTGAAATAGCTGATTCCTGCATTGTTTTAACAATCAGGCCTAATTTCTGACATACCAATTTTGGTCCATTAATTTTTGGTCCCCCCTTTTCTTGTTTACCGGGAATGATTCTAACACAGTCCTTGGATTATATTAGTAGGCCTTTTTGTTTGGACTAATTCAGTCTTTCTGTCTTCTCTCTGTACCTTTTTCCATGAACATTTATTGTTATAGGTTATTTTGACATTTTTTGAACTTTAACTCGCTTTTCACAGTTGAATGCATGATTAGGGTCAATTTGTAGGCCTCGCTGATCCCTGCACAGTCTGTATATATATGGAAAGAAGCCAGTGTTCTTTCCTTTCATCAACAAGCAGCTGCCAATTCAATCTCTTTGAAACCTCACAGTAGTGCATGATAGCCTTGTGCTGCCATTTGTATTATACATCAAATCAGGGTTATTAGAAGCCTCAGTGGGGCAAATTGGTATCCAGCACATCTCTGTATTTTAATTGCAAGGGAAGCTGCTGAGTAGACGTATCCGAGATTACTGTATGCACATTACGCCAACAGTCAAACATACTTGGAAAATGCTGTTGTGCACGTAATTTATGTGAACATTTTTGAGGTTCAAGAGCATAGTGAGGCCATAATGTGGTGTGATTATGCAGAATGCAGCTTGATGAAGGTTTATGCAGTTCACCCTTTTTTATACTGTATCGAGTACTTTTTCTAATATCCCATTTTCATAGTTTAATCTAATGTAGGGATTAATTTTGTTTTTCCATCCTCTACTTCCTCAACTGCCAGTGATGCATCCTAGTCTCCTAACTCTAACTAAAGAGCCTAATTGTTGTTTGCTTTCTTAATTGGTTCAGAACATTGTCTAACATTTCATCTAGTTATTGAAGGCTTTTCTATGGTCCTTGCAAAATCTGCCCATACTAAGTGTCTGTCATTTTATATTTACTGTGACACATATTTATAACCATCAGTTTTGCATTTATTTGTGTTATATTTTACTTGCTTCAGCATGGCATAACTATTTCAACATGTTAACATTCAGCACTGTGCAGCAGGCTACTGGATAGCCAAAAACCGCTGGTCACAACAGCATTGCCTCATCTGGCCTAGGAACAAGTCCTTACATTAGAGTCACGGCTTCAGTTTTCTGACTGGAGAGTATGAATATGTATTATAAGATGCTTGATTAATTATACTGTTCAATGTGGATACGTCTTTTAATGATTATTTCCTTTTTAATTGGAATTTATCTGTATGCCTGCCATAGACAATGGGATTATAAGAGTCTGTTTTATCTGTTTAAAAAAAAACAACTGCAGGACAGAATACAGTTAGCTTTAGTGTATATATATCCAGAACTCTTCTGAAGCAGAGCTACATTTTAATGATGTGTGAGGGAGGATAGTGTTCCTTTTCCCATTGTTCTCAGACTGGATTAAGGACGTCAGGGTTACATATGAATTCTTTGACTGCCAAATTGAACGATAATGCACCACTTCATTTTTTTATTCACAAATGAGCTTTATGATGCCTCAAGCTGATTGAAGTTCAATTAATGAGTTCTTTGCAATCCAAACACACAGTGAATGAGTTTAGGTCTAACACTGACATCAGACTCAACTTCTTACATTTTGATTAAAAAATTAGAACAATACAAATTCAACATGGCACATATTAAATGGATTAAAAACTGGCTAGCTGATAGGTCTTGATTTTATTGTAAACAGGGACTCCTCATTGAGCAGATGTGTTCTAGTTGGGCCCTGCAGGGATTGGTTCTTGGCCCTACACTATTTAACACTTCTGCCAATGACCTGGAAGGAAACATAAAACCATTGCAGATAAAGTTTGCAAATAACACAAAGACTGGGGAGTGGTAAATAATGAAGAAGACAGATCGTTGGTAAGCTGGGTGGAAGCAAACAATATACATTTCAGTATGGCCACCTGTAAAGCCACACATTTAGGAACCAACAATGCAGGCCATGTTACAGGATGGAGGGGCTCTAACCTGGGGGAGACAATGACTTTGAAAAGGACTTGGAGGTCGAGGTAGATAAGCAGCTGAACTGAGCTCCCAGTTGGACACTTTTGTCAAAAGGGCTAATGTGATCCTTTGAAGTATAAAGAGGAGAATATTGAGTAGGAGTAGAGATGTTATGTTACCTCTGAATTTGGCATTGGTGCCACTGTTTCTGGAATACCATGTCCAGTTCTGATGTCCACAGCTGAAGGATGTAAAAAAAATTGGAGAGGATTCAGAGAAGAACCAAGAGAATGATTAAAGGATTAGAAAACAAACCTTAAAGACTTGAGGAGCTCAATCTATTTAGTGTCTCAAAGAGGAGGTTAAAGGGTGACTTGATTACAGCCTGATTATATACATGGGGAACAGAAATTTGACACTAGAAGACTCTTCAATCTAGCAGAGAGAGGCATAAAAAGCTCCAGAAGCTGAAAGGTCTAGACTAGAAATAAGGTGCAAAAAGTACCAAGTGAAGGTAATTAACCACTGGAACAATTTACCAAAGTTTCTGGTGGATTCTCCATCACTAGAAACCTTTAAATCAAGTCTGAATATTTTTCTAAAAGATACGCTCTAGTTCAGTGTTTCTCATCCTATTTACCATTGTGGACCACATATGCGGCTCCTTATGTGTTATGTGGGCTGCATTCGCACAGTATATATTCTTTTTGAGGATGTCACATGGGCTGCAGTTGTGTGCTGATTGGGCTGCAAGCAGTCTGCGGATTATGGGTTGAGAACCACTGCTCTAATTCAAAGATGAATTAATTCAGGAGAGTCCTCTAGCCAGTGTTATGCAGGAGGTCAAACTAGATCATCGCAGTGGTCCCTTCTGGCTTTATAATCTATGATTCAATAATCAAAAAGCAAGTATAGTTTAAAAAAATTTTTGGAAAATATCTAGGCCATTTGTGTCTGATTATGATATAGTTTAAAAGATATTTTGCAGTTGAATAATTGACCATGACTATTAGCCCTGAGGAAAGAGTGTCCTCTTTTCCTTTTTAACTTTGTGGGAAACCTGTAAACCTGTCAAGAATGCCCAATGTATATTCTACATCTTGTACTGTGTGAGTGGAAAAGATTTAACATTTTTTTCTCCTTTTTAAATTCATCTGCATCAGAGTAAGATTCCTTTTGTAGGGTTCTCACCAAGGCTGTGGTGATTAAGCACTTAAATTGATTAATCAAATTTCCTGTGATGAGAACTACTGTCATTCATTAATCTGAGCAGGATTATAAATAAGAGATGGCAGATACAGGAGACCAACATGTTGACAGATACACATGATGGTTTGAATACAAATTGTACTATTGCATCTAGAGGGTTTTAGCTTTAGGCTGTCTAGGGATATAGCTTCCCTAAAGATAAAATTAGACTGAAATTAAAGTATCCCCATTTTCATAAAGAAGTATGAACAGGTAGCTACTCTAAGTGAGGATGTAAGTTTGCATGTCAATTATTGTCTTTCAGTGAAACAGGAAAATATCTGCTGGTTATACAACAGCACTAAGCTATGGAATTTGTTTTACTTGTAGTCCAGTGTAGATTTTACTCAGCTAATTTTACTCATGTCAGTCAGAATAGAACTCAGAAGTACCTGCAAATATGTTGTTACCTTGAGTTTGGGGATGTGGTGATGTGATCTGTATACTGAGGTAACAGGCTAACACAGAGAGCTTAATCCTGCTCCCACTGAAGTCAGTGGATGTTCTGTACTTCATATCAGTGGGAACATGGCCAGACTTGTAATAAATTTAGCTGCACTAAAGCTGCAAAGCCTCACTTTTTGGAAGACAGGGACCATGTGAACATAAGCATGGCCATATTGGGTCAGAGCAGCAGCTCAAGAGTGCAAGTACCAACTTCAGGGCAGACGTTGAGAACCAAGACACAACCTCAAATTGTTTGTGAGTTCTGTACTTCTATTTCACCAACCAATTACACTGGACAACAAAGATTTTGCTTCCTGAATACTTTTGGGCGTATCTTATGGATTTTGGGCTGCTGATTATGAAAATCACCATGACATTTCCCTATCACGTACCGTTTTTTGAAATCGCCTATATTTGTTATTTCAATTCATAATTTGTCTATTAAAATGTTGTCCACAATGTAAGCTGAAAAGTTTTCTATCTTGTGTCCAAGCATGCCTGGCATGCAGTGACACTGCACCTAGTGCAGCCACACAACATGCAGTGGGAATGCTAAGGCTTAGGCAGGGCGGATGCTGGCAGGACAGGTTTTAGAAAGGCTGTAAAAGCAGTTTGCACACACTGTTCTATGCATTGCATTTATATCAGTTTGCATTCATGTTGATGTGCATGCTCTATGCACATAGCATATTGTGTGTACTCACAATAATAAAGCAATTGTATTTTCAGGAGGATTCGTGATAGCAAAATGTCTCGCCAATGTCGCAACAGCTGCGATACATTTCTTGGCAACTACAGAGCACCAAACTATGTGCAGCTGGTTGACAACATGCTTCAAGCATACAAAACCATGAAGTGCAACACGTCACTAAAGATTCATTTTCTGCATTCGCATTTAGACTTCTTCCCTGCAAATCTTGGTGCAGCCAGTGACAAGCATGGTGAAAGGTTTCACCAGGACATTGCAATCATGGAAAAAACAGTATCAGGGCAACTGGAATACATCAATGCTGGCCAATTATTGTTGGACACTTAAACGAGAAGCCTCAGACACTGAGTACAAACAAAAATCATCAACAAAACATTTTTAGCTCAGCTGAACTATTGCAAAGCGTCAGCACCATTATGCGATTAAACGCATTACATTAAAAAAAGTCAATTTCTTGTTTCTCCAAATTCCTACATGATACAAGTAGTCTGAAATTATATGTGTGTTCAGCTTCAAGTGGTCTATCATAATCTAAAAAAATTTCTGAAGAAGCAACACTTTCAAAAAAATTTGTTGTCCAGTGTTATCAAACTACCTAAAGATTTATTAGCTAGGAAAAGGAAAGAGTTATTTACAAAATTAAAGCATATAAACATAAACATGTAAATGAGTTACAGTCTAAATTTCAAAAGATAACATACATAAGTCTTAGGGTAATTCTGAGGTAAACACTGGGGATCTCTTACTTATGCCTAGAAAACCTTGACCTCAAGAGTGCCAGCAATACAGAGATACAGTTCCTCCTTCTTTGGGCTTTTTATTCCTTCCCCCCATATACTTTGAGTTGCAGTTTAGCTGATGGGAAGAATTCACTTGCCCATCTCTTATTCATAAGGCAGGGGGAGGGAGAGCAATGAACAAAGTATTTTGTCCTCTGATGTTCCATAATAGTTCATCTGGTGTTGATGGGCCTTCTCCGACGTGAGGACCTAACTTCATCTGTTGGAAGCCAGCATTTCACACTAATTCATGGGATACAATTGAGATTAAAGTGAGATTAATGCATGCAGCAATTTACAAATATTTCATAAAGTCTAAACACATTGCTATTATTCTAATACCTATTTTAACAATACTCACACACATACAAGTGAGCCAGACTAGTTCCAGCAATATATTTGTCAGTGTTCATTTGAAAAGGAGGGGCCTAGGCACAAGTTGGCACCTAGTTTGCCAGAGTCACACTGGGTCAGACCAATGGCCCATCTAGCTTAGTGGTCCCACAGTGGCCAGTGCCAGATACTTCAGAGGGAATAAACAAAACAGAGTGATTATTGATTGACCCATCCCATCATCCAGTCCCAGTTTCTGGCAGTCAGAGGGTCAGGAACACCCAGAGCATAGGGTTGTGTCCTTGACTATCATGGCAAATAGCCATTGATGGACCTATTCTCTATTAACTTATCTAATTCTTTTTTTGAACCCAGTTATACTTTTGGCTTTCACAACATCTGCTGGCAACAAGTTCCAAACAAGGTGACTGTGTATTGTGTGAAGAAGTATTTATTTATGTTTGTTTTAAATATGCTGCCTATTAATTTCATTGAGTGACCCCTGATTCTTGTGTTATGTGAAGTGGTAACTAACGTTTCCCTATTCAGTTTCCAAATGCCATTCATGATTTTATAGCCCTCTATCATAGCCTCCCTTTAATTATCTCTTTCCTAAACTGAACAGTCCCAGTCTTTTCAATCTCTTCTCATGTGGAAGTTGTTTCATACACCTAATCATTTTTGTTCCCATTTTCTGTACTTTTTCCAATTCTAGTGCATCTTTTTTGAGATGGGTGATCAGAACTGCAAACAGTATTCAAGGTGTGGGTGGACCATGGATTTACAGAGTGGAATTATGATATTATCTATCCCTTTCCTAATGGTTCTTAGCATTCTGTTAGCTTTTTTTGATGGCCACTGCAAATTGAGCAGATGTTTTCAAAGAACTATCTACAGTGACACCACGATCTCTTTCTTGAATGGTAAGAGTGAATCTAAACCCCATTGTTTTGTATGTATAGTTGGAAATAGTTGTCCAGTGCAATTACTTTTTACTTACCAACATTGAATTTCATCTACCATTTTGTTGCCCAGTCATCCAGTTTTGTGATATCCCTTTGTAAATCTTCACACTCATCTTTGGACCATCTTGAGTAATTTAGTATCATCTGGAAACTTTGCCACCTCACTGTTTATCAGTTTTTCCAAATCATTTATGAACATGCTGAACAGCGCAAGTCCCAGTACAGATCTTTGGGGGATGCCACTGTTTACGTCTTTCCACTGTGAAAACTGACCAATTATTCCTATCCTTTGTTTCCTATCTTTTTAACCAGTTACTCATCTGTGAGAGGATCTACCCTCTTAACCCATGACTGTCTACTTTGCGTAAGAGTCTTTGATGTGGGACCTAAGTACACTATATGCACTGTATCACCTTTGTCCATATGCTTGTTTAAACCCTCAGAGGATTCTAGTAGATTGGTGAGGCATGATGTCTCTTTACAAAAGCCATGTTGACTTTTCCCCAACATATCATGGTCATCTGTGTGTCTGGTAATTCTGTTCTTTACTATAGTTTTAACTAATTTGCCTAGTACTGAAGTTAGGCTTATTGGCCTTTAATAGCTAGGATCACTCATGGTGCCTTTTTTAAAAATAGGCATTAAATTAGCTATCCTCCAGACATTTAAATTCCATCAATGTCAATAGGGTTTAGGCACCTAAATGCCTTTAAAAATCTGGGGCTTCACCCATAGTATGTTTAATAACTTTGCAAACCATTTCTTTCCTGAATGAGCAAGTGCGAGAAAGTGGGGAATGCTGCAGAGCATGCTTAGATTAAAGCTATCGTTTCTTGTTGAACAGGTCTCATACATTGTTTTCATAAATATTTAAAGGTCTCTTATTAAAAGAATTACCATCATGAAAATTTAAGAGTTTGATAGATGACATCCAGAATGCTACTATTTTATTTCAGTTTTTGAGAGAGAGATAAAAAGCTAATAGACTGCTCGCAGTCACAGAAAGGTGTTAGTGTTTTAAAGGTGCATGGTTTTTAAAATGTTTATTTTCTGCTTTCTCGCTCTCCCAGCCTTCTTTCCTGCTTTGGTGTGCTGCTGTGTAGCAAGATTGCCTTTACTTTTGCGAGCAGAATACTGGACTCTCATCTACTGCTGTCAATGGCAACACCTGTCCTTCCTTCACTTTTGTGCGGCTTGCCTGCCATAGTTCCCCAACCGTAGCAAACATATATAACTATAGCTTCTCCACTTTCTTCATGCTGCATCCTTGGACTCTGTCTTGTCATTGCCTTGAAGCACCTCCTGGTGTTTGAGGGGTAGTGATCCACCAGGGTGATTGCTGTTTCCTACATCATCTTCAGATTATATGCAACAGTGTATGAAAGCAGCTTTGCCTATACTTGGAGGGCCACCCCATTGCTTGCCATTCTGTTAGCTACAGAATGAAAGGCTATTTGTTTGACTGTTTGTTTCTAAGGATCATAAAGGAAAATAGATGAGTCGGAAAAGAGTTTTAACACAGGATGTAGCAAAAGCAGAAGGCCCCACAGCTTTGGAGCAGGATGAATCATTGAGGCTGGAACCTTTTGTCATATACTGACACCTACAGTCTTCCAGGCAGGCTTGTCCTACCTGACAGTCCTTTACAGAGAGGGGTCTGATACTGTTTTCAGAATTTCCTTTGTTGATAGGGATCTGATTGAATTAGATGTGCAACATTTACTGTGTAATATTCTGCTGTATATATTGCAGAGCGGAATCCCTCACTTCCTTCTATTGTAATTGTTTCAGTAGCTGCACTAACCCAACCTCACAGGTCTGCTTCCCTCCAGCACCGAAAAAACGCTCACCAGTAGGTAGTCTGTACTTTCTGAAGCTTAAGATGTTGGCTTAACAAGTCTATGCTTTCCTTTTGATATTGGTCAGGACGTCACACCAGAACTGGCTTTCAACCTCAAGCATCTGGGCACAAAAATTAACTGTAATTTTAAATAGTGTGGTAAAGTCAGGCCAGATGGCTACAAAAGGGGAGACCAGGGCTGGTATGTGAGCCCTAGAATGATAAAGGCCCTCTTCCCTGCAGGTAGAGGAGAGGTTACTGCAGATCAATTAGAGACACCTGGACCCGGTTAAGGGCTACTCCAGGTGTACTTAAACCCTGCCTTCCCTAAAGGGCTGTGGGCAACAAGGGAGAAGGAAGCTGCCAGAAAGTTTGTGGCAGCCGGCAGAGAGACTCCCCCAGACTAGGAGACAGTGCTTCTCTGCAGCCAGAGAAGCAGAGAAGGGAAAACCTTGGCCCCAGCCTGCAGGAAGGACTGGTGTCTCTGACCCTCCAGGGATTTACTACCACCTCGACAGCCCTGAGAAGGAGCCACAGAAAGGTCCCGCCCTGGGATACATACAGGGACTGAGAGTACCCACCCTTCGCCTCTGGGGTTGAAGGGCGCCTCTCAGGCCTGAAGTAAGGCCTGCACCAAACGCTCCGTGAGAGAGGTGCCGAGGGGAACAGAGAAAAGACTTGTCCAGATTGGGGCACAGTTACCTCAGGCCCCACTGCCAAAAGAGACTGTGGCCAATAGGCAAGACCCAGGGGAGGTTGCTATGCCACCATGGATTTTCCAAGACTATTCAAGGCACTTCATGTTTATCCAAACTGTTTTCCATATCCTCCCTGAGGTGTGTGATTCAAGTGCTATGGACCTGTGTTTTGGGGACTGAAAGGCATGGGTTCTGGCCCTTGTGTACATTTCATACACTCCCTGAGGGTACCATTCACTGCCACTGATATGTTACAACGTCTTTTCCACTGACATCTCTTCTCCACACTTCTTGTGGTGCTAGTAGCACTGTTTGCAGTCTACTCTCTGTAATTACTGACCAAAGTGCCACCCACCCATCCCACTCATGAAGTGTTAGCTGCTAAGTCCTAAGAATTGATACCAAACAATGTGACTGCTTTGACGATAACACAAGTGAACTTGAAGTGGTTCTAGTTTGTGATGTGCTGTAGTGGTCACAGGAACTCTCCCCTGTTTGCACTAACACTGATCATTGGATCTAAATCATCTGTGGCTTCACACTGTATTCTTATGTACCTGACACACTGGAAATAACACTCACAGCCTTCCATCTCAAGATCACAGGCTTGTACTTGAGGTCATGGAATTGCCTTGTTAGCTCAGTCTGTACAGGAAACTTACATAAGTGAACAGATTAGACTTTTGTCTTGCCCCATGCAATAGATACACATAGAAACCAATGCTCAGATTGCCCTGGGGTTTCAGATCACTGCATAAGTCACAGGTAGGCCATATGTCACTTTGAAGGTGATATTATGACTCTTTTTGTCATACGTGTCAGAATTATTTGCAGAACACGCTGAAGGGAGGAGCATTTCTGTCCCACTCTAGTAGAAACGAATGAAGAAATTGATTGCGATGCTCAGAAGCAGGGTGAAAAAAGTTGGCTGATGACGCTTATCAGTTGTGTAAATGTATTGCCATTAAAAGCAAAACAAAAAGCATTGTTCTGTATATGAGCGTGCTGGTGCAAATCGTCTCATCAATCTGGCTAAACAGAGACAGAATCTGAATTTCTAAAGCCTGTAACAATACACTTTTCATTTCTGAAGTGACTTTCAGGTGACCATTGATACAGCACACCAGCCACTCATTCGTTTGTTGTGGGCTCTGAGTTTGAGAGAGTCCTTCTATACTCGGCAGAACCCAGAGTCTCCTCTGAGTGTTCTTTGCTTACAGAAAAGAATGAGACTGAGGACATATTATACCCTTGGCACTCACTTCCGGGAGGCTTCTGGGATTGAATAGTTTGTTTTGAATTGTAATGGAGCTAGGGAAAAGAAATAGATACAGATAACTTTTTATGGTCTAGTAGAGAATTTTTTGTATGTGCCTAACAAAAGAAAATGCAAATATCTGTCAGCTAAGCATTAAGAGGTGAAAACATTAGATATATTTAATATTAGTTTTATTGTCCAACGATGTATTTGGCCCTGTACAAAACACAAATGAAGATAGCTGCTGCATGAGAAACCCGCAATGTAAAAGCCAGACCTAGAGAAACCAGAATGGTTTGGGAGACTGCTATGATTTCAATAGCTTCTGGCTCTCGCCCTACCTGCAATACAACATGAGGCTGGAGACGCATGTGAAAGACACAAGACAGTGTTTGTGGAGGAAATGGGAGTGTGTCGGAGGGATTTGAATTGGGGGGAAGGGCAGTTGGGATCTGGTGCACAGGGACTAGGAGCTCACATCCATATGTAAGTGTTAGCATGGAAGAGGGTGAATGCAGACACAGTAAGAGACAAGATCTGAGATATAGATTTGTGCAGGGCCTTGAATGCACAGATTAGAAATTGGAACATGATGTAGTAAGCAAAGCAAGGGGGTCTATTTAGGAGGATTTGAAGCAGGGAAACGTTGTAGTTTAATTGGTTGACACTTCATTGTTTTGCCTCTCAAAATGACCACTATGTTACTATAAGTTTTTAATTTTTAGAATATTCTGTTCAACCTTTTACAGTTATTTAAGACTCAAAGGACTGAATAAGCCAGATTCTATTCTGTTATGTCTGTGCTATTCCATTGCAATCTAAATGAGAGCAGGGTCTGGCCCCATGTAGCATGGCGGTTAAAAAATCGCATGTTCTTAGAATATAATGAAGTCTTTTCCACAAAGCTCTCCAGTGATAACTTGCATGCAAGTTTCCTCCGCTGTGTCCAGCTTCAACATGACATCTTTGGATGGGTCTGAATGCTTAGTCTGTAGGTCAAACTTTCTGAAGTAACTAAATCCCATTTTCAAAAGTGACTTAGGAGCCTAAATCTTATTGAAAATCAGTGGGATTTAGGCTCCCAAGCCACTTAGCTACTTCTGAAAATTTACCTGAAAGTCTCTTCTCATGTGTAAGGTCCACATGGGGAAAGGGCTATGTCTAGGTCTCTGTTTTGTACTACTCTGCCAGTGCTCACTAAATAAAGCCCAAGATTTTAAAAGGTGAATAGTGATTTTGGGAGCCTCTGTTTTTGGATGCCAAGTTTGAGACGCCTTGAAGGGGCCTGATTTTTAGAGGGCTAATGCTCAGCACTTTCTGAAAATCAGGCTCCTTTAAGGTATCTCAGATTGGGTACCAAAGATCACTAGTCACGTCTGAAAATGTTCTCCAATTATCTAATGTCATCAGAAAAAAAATTATGGTGGAAGTTAAAATCTTCAGCAAGTGAACAACAATCCTTGCAGTGATTTCAAACTTTCGCTAAGGGAAAATGAGTTTGAAAATCATCCCATTAAACATGTACATATTTCATGAAATATTAAACATTTCAGAAGTTGCTTTCTAAGAAGACCAGAGGTAAATAGAACAATATTTGATAACAAAAGCTGTCAGCGCTGACAAAGTCTTGTAGCTGATGGGGAAAATAAAGACCCAGAGCAAAAAACCCATCTCAAATCTCAAAACAAATTGAATGTCCAAAACATATGTAGTTTCCCTGACACTAGTAGAAGTTGCTTCCCATAGTAAATGAAATACAGGTGAAAGTGAGCATCATGCAAATTAGAGTATCAAAATATCTAAGTTTCCTTCTGTGGCTTACTATTTACAGTTTATCTTCATGGTAAATGAAGCTCATCCCTGTGCAGAGGCCCAGCACAAGGTCTAGGTACCACAAAAATAAATATTTTATGGCTGAGTATAATTATATCCCCTGAATTAAAGTGAAAAACAAGGTCAGCATCACAGTAAAGCCAAAACAATACAAGTAACATGGAGCTGGACTTGCTCAATGCTTCCTCCCCACCATTCTCTTTAAGGGTATTCACGACTTCTCCATGTTCTCCAGAAATATCATGAAGTTTTCCCAAATGGGATTATATTTTGGTATATCATCCTGTGTCTTGACTAAGTACCTGATTTTTTACTGCCTCCAATCTCATGTCGTCATTTTTTGTTGTCACTGTGTAAAGTGAGCACTATGGCCCAGATTCAGCAAATCTGCAAATAAGCAGTTGAGTAAACTCATTCCTAATCAGCAAAGCACTAAAACATGCTAAAATCCCATTGACTTCAATGAGATTTAAACCCTGCTCAAATGTTTTGCTGATTAGGGATGGGATTACTCATGTGCCAAAAGACACACATGTATAGAGCCCTGCAAATCTTCTATCCACGGATATCTGCATCCACGGATGTAGTTGTATTGTTTACCACCTTTGCGGATTAGATGTGGATCCAGTTTTTTTGTATCCGAGTCGGGCTCTATGCATGTGCTTTAGGGTTTTATTGAATCAAGACCACTCTGAATAATTTTGAAAAACTAATTTGAACCTGCTTAATCTCTGCGTTTTACTAAAACCAATAGTTTTGACGACAGGGACATGTTTAGCAATGTTTTGCTGGGTTGGGGAAATTTTAATGCAGGAAATTGTGAAACCTCTCTCTGTATGACAATATTTCACTTATTAGAACAAAACAAAAATTTCAAGTGCAGCCTGACTTCCCTCCTATTGTCTTCCTCACTGCTGCAAGCTTCAGCCACTGTTACCCCTCAATATTCTAGGCAGGCAAACTGGGACTGATAGTTTTAAAGGAGTGTTTAGGAGTGTTTTCTAACATGTTCCTGTCAACATCCTGTCATTCTCCCTTATGAGGGTTGTCAGAAAATTGCGTCTCCTGGTGTTGCTCGCTTGACCAAGCCTCCATCACCCCTTCCCTAGCCATATTCTAGTGTTAAGGGAGAGAAAGTAAGATTGATGGCATTAGATTCTCTGTGAATGGTGCTGGCATCAAGATGGGGGATTTTATAGCAGCGTGTTGGCTTTTCTCACTGAATTTTGATTAATGAAGCAGGCTGGAACTGGTGAAGTCTCCCAGCTCTTTAGCTGACAGGAATGAGCGTAATCTGATGTTCAGATGGATTTGGAGTGTGTCTGTGGTTTTAGCCTCTGTGTCCTGAAGGAAAGACCATCTGCTACAAGATAACCTGATCTCAGAGGACACTTACTTCAGATCTCTTTGAAAAGACAGATGACACTTATATAAAGTTCTGAAGTTTTTTCAGTGCTTGCTAATTTGGGAAAATAATGAACAACTAATTTTAAATATGCACAGGATGTTTTGGTTGTCCTGACTTTTTTAACCCTGCTCTGTCCTTTCAGTTTAACAGAAAGAATTTCCTAGGTTCTCTTTACAAATGCAGATGGAAAATTGCTTCTAGGTACATAACAGAAATTTTACTGCAAACAATCAGCAACCTGTGGTGAATATTGATAACCACTTGTACTCAGTCTAAGTAAATCAGTTTCAGGAAGACTAGATTCAGGGTACATCTGCTGGGAAATAAGCACTTTAAAACTGCTGGAGCTTTTAAAATAGTAAAATACCATAAAAATGTCAGTGAAAAAATTGGAATAATTGCTACATATGCATATTTAAATAAATAAATGAAACATTCAAGATAAATGCTAGAGAGCAGATTTGTACTTTTTGATTTCTCTCTCTCAAACTTGGGTTATTGTGTTAAAAGAAAAATATGAATAAGAAAAGTTACATGTTTCTTTTCCCTCTTCCTCCTCTTCCACAAGAATTGGTGTTGGGGTGTCCTTACAAGCATTGCAAAAGTAGGTTGGATTGAATGGTCCACATATGCCTATGGGCTCCAAGTCATCCAACTTTACATTATGCCTGCAAGATTCCATACCAGAACAGTTCTACTTAAGGTTATGTTAGAGTCTGGCTGCTCATATTTTAAAGGAGTGGAATAGTTTCAGCCGACATAAAACCTGCTTCTTTCCCATTTATACATTCAAAAGAAGTGTGTACCATATGCAACCTGTGTGTCATTACATGGTTTAAAATACAGTAGTTCATCTTCCCCAAGCCTCATATATAGCAAATGTAAGGGGACCATTGGCTCCTTACTGAAACTTAGTGGAGTTTTTGGCTGGCCATCTCCCAGCTGGGGCTGGAGCTGCCTGGAGCCAAGTACTGTGAGCTGCTGCGAAGAGCAAGGGGGGCCCTGGGCAGGGCACAGTGCAGGGAGAGGCCACCCATCAAGAAGCCTTGCAGGCAGAAGTTGGAGGGGGATTGTGACTCTCGGGGGGGCTGATGCTGAGGGGTAGGGTCCTGTCACCTAGAGCCTGCGAGCATGTGGCCATTGCCACAGTGACTGTCTGACCCACGGCATCCCTGCAGCGCAGCCAAGGCCTGGGAAGGAGACCTGGAATATGTGAGGAACAGGCTGTGAGCTTCCCTTGTCTTCCACAGATATAGTTTGTGGTGTCCCCCTGCCCACGGGGCAGTGTTAGGTGTCTTCCTTTAGTCTTTCCCATTTTTTCTTTTTTTTTTAATTGGTTGCTGTTTAATAAATGGTATTTGCTTTGAACTATATGCAATGAAGCACCCAGTGTGGAAAGAGAACCCCAGAGTGGAGACACCCTAGCCCCTGTCCTAAGTGACCACGACAAGACTGTGGGTCGAGCCCCCCAGGAGTCCTGGGCCCAGCCTTGTTGGGGTTACGAGGACTCTGCCATGTGGGAGAGTGGAAGGAGAGTCCTCATGGTCAGGCAGGCCTCTGGGTAAAGGGAGTGGGAGCCAGGATGCGGATCCTTTCCCCACCCAATTCCACTGGGATACTGTATGAACCAGGAAAGATCCCCACAGCAGCGGGACCATTTCTCTGCTTACACAGAGTAGATAATTTGCAGGGTTGTGGTTAAGAGCAGAACTTGATTAAGCTCAGATACTGTAGTTAATGGAAGAGACCTGTATCTTTTAATTAAGAATAAAGTTAGATCCTCAGTCTGCTTTTCTGGGAGGTGTGATCGTGGCTGCAGGTGCTGCTGCAAGGCAATATATTATCCCTGATGAAAATCTGTGGAGCTCTGAAAGTTTAGGTGTAATCACGGGAAGATACACAGTGCAGTACAGTTGTTTAATGGATGTATGATTAGTTGCTAGGCTTAAGTACACATTTGTTAACAACATGAGGCCTAACAACAGCAATGATGGCTTTCATCCAGTGTGTCTGTCACTATCACAAGCCATAAAACAAGTGATATCCCCCTTCTCTTTCTATTCCCTGTTCCTAGTTCCTAGTTCCTTAACTGTTTGCATTATAGTCTGATCTGCAATTTTAACTTTTCATCGTGGGCCACAAAAATGTTACTTTTAAAAACTACTTAGAACAATTAGCATCAGAACTACTGTGTTCCAAAGAAATACACAAGTATTTGCTCTAATTATCATTTACTTTTTTAAATAACCACAAATGTAATTCAGTGGAAAGAAGGATTTCAAAGCTTTCCAACCCTATCTTGAATTTGAGTCTCTTCTTTCTTTTCCATTTTCATCCTCAAGTTCTTGTAAAAGAAGAGCACCTCAGTATTAGATTATTTTTTAAATAAGACACAGTAACATTAAGGAGCTCATCATAAAAAAAAAAAAATCTATTAACATGTTTTGATATTTGTCCAGTTTTGAGAACTTTGGTTACATAATCTGTGAAATGCATTTACAGAGCTTGGACAGGTCAAACTCGCCCGCTCTGTTAAAAGAGGGTCCTTCAAGTCAACTGACAGTTTATTGAAAAGGAATAAGGTGGTGTGGGATCTAGTAAGGGATGACTCTTGGGGAGAGCTGGTTGTATCTGAGTCTGTCTAGAAGCATATACAAATTTCACATCCAGCTCCACGTCTAGCTGGCAGCCGATCACAACTGGAGTGCCCAGGGGTCGGTCCTGGGGCCGGTTTTCTTCAACATCATTAATGATCTGGAGGATGGGGTAGATTGCACCCTCAACAAGTTTGCAGATGACACTAAGCTAGGGGGAGTGGTAGATAGGATACAGAAAGACCTAAACAAATTGGAGGATTGGGCCAAAAGAAATCTGATGAGGTTCAACAAGGACAAGTGCAGAGTCTTGCACTTAGGATGGAAGAATCCCATACACAGCTACAGACTGGGGACCAACGAGTTAGGCAGCAGTTCTGCAGAAAAGAATCTGTGGGATCCAGTGGATAAGAAGCTGGATATGAGTCAGCAGTGTGCCCTGGTTGCCAAGAAGGCTAATGTCATGTTGGGCTGCATTAGTAAGAGCATTGCCAGCAGATCGCGGGAAGTGATTATTCCCCTCTATTTGGCATTGGTGAGGCCACATTTGGAGTATTGTGTCCAGTTTTGGGCCCCCCACTACAAAAAGGATGTGAAGAAGTTGGAGAGAGTCCAGCAGAGGGCAACAAAAATGATAAGGGGGCTGGAGCACAAGACTTATGAGGAGAGGCTGAAAGAACTAGGCCTGTTTAGTCTGCAGAAGAGAAGAATGAGGGAGGATTTGATAGCAGCCTTTAACTACCTGAAAGGGGGTTCCAGGGAGGATGGAGCTAGGCTATTTTCAGTGGTGGCAGATGACAGAACAAGGAGCAATGGTCTCAAGTTGCAGTGGGGGAGGTCTAGGTTGGACTTTAGGGAAAAGTTTTTCACTAGGGGAGTGGTGAAGCATTGGAATGGGTTACCTAGGGAGGTGGTGGCATCTCCATCTGTAGAGGTTTTTAAGCTGCAGCTTGACAAAACCTTCGCCGGGATGATTTAGCTGAGTATAGTCCTGCTTTGAGGAGGGGGTTGGACTAGATGACCTCCTGAGGTCCCTTCCAACTCTAATATTCTATGAGTCTATGATTCTAAAAGTGACTCTGCAGTGTTCTTCCTCTTCTTGTGGATAGGGGATTCTGAGTGCAAAGTCAGTGGCATCATTTTTAACCAATCACAAACCAGTCGTCACAAGTTTAACCAATCTTTGAGCTAGATTAAGTTGCTTGTGCAGAAGACAATAGAAAAAAACAATAGCTCCACAGGCCCCTGCATTACTTCAAAGAATTTACCTTAGGAGAGGAATGGTGAGACCTTGATTTTGCATATTCAGACTCCTAAACTTCTGCTCCATCAGCAGTTTCTGTTTCTGGCGTGATATGGAGAAACTGCTGGCTTGTTCAGAGAATTAAGCGACAGTGCCAGCTTAACCTCAAAGACTTCCCAGCTGTTATCACACAAATCCATTGAATTTTCTCCTTTGGCTTCTCTTTCTCAGTAGGTATTTGGATGATTAACCCCAAGTCCTTTCACCACCCTCTAAATGTAGAGAGCTACAGAAAATTAGTCTCTATTAATGACAACCCTTTTGCCAGCAGGGGACTCTAACAATCATAACATAATTTCCCAAGGTAGCAGTCACAAGGAGGCAGTCCCTTAGCTAGCTGGGTCATCAGCACAGAGAGGAATCTCTTGACATGATAGAGGTTTCAGGACAAAATCCTACATTTCTTGTACTCCCAAAATTTCCAGCTAAATTAATGAGAAATTTGGGTAGGGAGGAGAAATAATCTCAGTCCCTTTTATTTGTCATTATATTGGCATCTCTTTAGGTGCAGATATCTGATGGTTAAGGAATTAACTCCTCATAATCTTTGTAAACATCCATTAGTTTATTCTCATTACACTTTTTTTTGTCTTATCCTTTCTCTGCACTCTTCTAGCTTGTTTGCCTGACCTCCACCCTTCATAAAACCCCTTCTGAGAGAGCACATCTCTGTTGGGAGCCTTTGACCAAGCGTTCAGCCACACGTGGAGCTGGAGCTGTCATTTCCAGCTTGGGTGGATGTAGGTGTGCATGCTAAAATAGTGCAGTGCTGAAGACAGCGGGATGGGCTGGCCACTCTGAGCATAATCCCTCTGGGGACCCTGGGTATTCACTCAGGAACCTACCCTGTCCCCACACCTGTACTGTAGCAGCTACACTTTGTTTTTAATGCATTAGCTTAGTTAAAGCTAGCACGTGTGCATCTACCCGAGGTGGAAGTAACATCTCCAGCTCAAAGTGCAGGTCTGCAAGTGGGGCTAGGGCTCCAGACAGACTTCACCCTTCGCCACCTCTCCTGAGAGAGGCTGTTCTCTTTGGGGGCTCTGTGAGCAATTGCCCAAGCAGCAGTCTAAGACTTGCATTAAAAAAATAGATTTACTGAAAATAAAGAGAAAATGGTTGTAAAATAAAAATAACTTTGGATACCGTATCTCAATTTAATCTCCTCCTAAAATAGATGAAGCCCTCTCATCTTATTTACAGGGTAATAGAAGGAAAATGTTACATTTCTGACTTATTTTTGTTAAAGATCTGCATCACAAACACATCTCCTCCTCTCTTCTCCCAGAGCACACTCTCAGAACCTGCTTCTCAAGACCCAGTCCCAGATCCCATACTTTGATATGCCTGGCTTATGAGCCTAAACACCCTGTACTTACTTGTTCTGGTTTATCATCATACTAGACCGCCCCTTTCACCATAGTTCTTTATGGGTAGATCCACAATAGGTGTCGGTAAATAATTTGGATCCTCAGGATTACTGTCTGTCATTTGGAGGGAAGGTCTTTAGAGATGCTAATTAACTTCCCCACCAAGCAGACAGTTTCTGGCCTGCCAGGGATCCATTAAGCATATCCATCTGCTTTTAGAAATGCTGCTTCTGGACTTTCATAACTCATTCTTTATGTAATTCTACTCCATATTAATTTTCTTCTTCTTATGTGTCATCTCCTTTACTGTAGGTTTGCAACCATGGTAGCCCGTTCTGTATTATGTTTTACTAATCTTTGTGGATTAATAGTTTCTTTTGATCCACCCAAAATACCACATCGTCCATCCTGTCTTGTGTTCTTCTGCCGTTAGCTTTCCCTTCAGTGCTCCTGCTGAACATGTCAAGCCATGCCGGGCACTAGTTCATGCTGAAGGCCAATCAGATTGCATGGCAGTTGAGGAATACTAGGTCAGGTAACCATAAAATAACTTTGGGCCTAATACTGCACAAGAGCCCCAAGAATCAAATGGAGCCAGTTTTCTTAGGTCGGAACTCTAGCTTTTAGCTAAACGGCTTAACCCGCCAGGCAGTAGGGATTTTAATGATCACTTATTGACAAATACAGATCCTCAGTCCCAACGATCATCTCAATTTTACAGATGGGAGGCGAGAAGTATGTGCAGGGGCAGAGATTAGCATCAGGTAACACAGAGTCAGTGGTGGAATGAGGCCTAAAGCTAGAACAAACTATTTCCTCTGTTTGTGACAAGCCTTTCCCTTGTATTCCTCCCTGTCTTTATGGGGACTGAGATGGAACATCTTCCTCTGCTTTTACATTCTTATGGGTGAGATGGGGTCAGCTGCAGAACACTGAGGGTAGAGGGAAAATATGGTGGCTGAGCGAGGGCAACACAAAGACTCTGGACTTTCCGAAGTCATAGAAGCACTATGACTGTTGAGTTGACATAGCTCTTGTGGCGTAGGAATCAGTCCCCTTTTCCCTGGGTGTATCAGGCTGTAATGAGGAGCAGAATGCTTTTCTTGTCTTTACTGAGGCAAAGAAGCATTTTTCCGACTCTGAATGCAGAAAGAGGCAACTGGGAGGATTCCACTTAGAATTTCCCTTTAAAAACATGTTGCTTTCTGTTTTTGCATTGAATTCTTATCCATGAGGTGACAAACTTCATATTTTCATATTTGTATCTGTTTTCAGAACAGAAGTCAATAAGCTGCTAAAGTGGCTTTTCCCTTCAGATGGTTCAAAAATGCTGCTCCTTTCTTTCTAGAGATTTTGTAAATTTAAAAGAAAATAATGAAAAAAATTATCCTTTCTATCCAGCCCATGAATTCTGCATGCTCAGGACAGAATTAACCTTGGGAAGCCTTCTAGAGGAGAGAGTAATTCTAACCTTAAAAATCTGCTGATTAAAGCTGGTTTCAGGAATTCGATTTCACTTAATGTCTTGGCTGGGAGCCCAGCCCAGCATTAACATAGCCACAGACACACAGGCTTTGGCAGTTTTTACCTCTCCAATAAAAAAAAGCTAATGAAACCCCTTTTGCATGTTTTAAGCAAGAATTCATTTTAAGGACTCCTTTAACTAAGTGCGTTAAGTGAGTCATGGCTACCTGGCTCCTAAGGACAGCAGGGGACATAATTCTGGCCTCCACATCGCTAATTATATATAGAAATGGTGGCAAATTTAAGTCACTGATCTCATTCTAGTCAGACTCATGGCAAGCAGGGACAGGGAATAGGATATTATGGGAGCTTGGCAAAGAGAAAGCAGCTGATTCCCTGAGAGGGACTAGAGAGAGGCCAGAAAAGGTGAATTTGCACAGGTGTGACTATGGCTGCTGTTGCACAGCTGACTGGTGTGAAAAGATGCACTGGTTTGCTATATGGGCCTTGTGTTTAATTTGCTCAGATTCCACAGTTCAGCAGACATGGATTTTATAGGTAAATGAGCACAGGCATCCCAGAAGAGGGAGCCATTAAAGAATATAATTTTTAAAATAGCTATTCCTTGCATCCATCTCATACCCACTGCAGATCATCCAGTCCTAGCTCACTTCTCTGTGCTGCCCAGTTTTCTCTGGTTCATGTCCCAGGATCAATATTTGTGTTTCAGCATGTACAGTCTGACATTCATCTGGGATGTAGTTAGAGCCTTGCCTGGACAACACTTGGAGACAATGAGGATTTCAGGCAGCAAAGAGAGGACATGGTACCCACCCACTCTTTTAGATAGTCAGAAATGAAGGATAAATGTTGAGTAAACCTTCTTCCTATCCGTGTTCCCAATGGCATTTGCCACGCAAGTTTAACTAGTCACTGTTTAACAATACTGATTTTTCACGTAAAATGCTTGAGGTATGAGCATTAATAGGTTCTTAGGCTGGCTTCAATATTGATATCTCCCTTTGCTTGCTGTCTGGAATGGAAAAAGCGTGTAGCTGGCTTAACTTTATGAGCACTGGATCCTCAAAAAAGCCTTGAAGTATTCTGTGTGATAGGACAAACTGACTGAGGCTGGGAATCCAGGATTCTCCCGCCTGGAACAAAACAATGTCCTGCCACTTCGGGGCCAAGCACAAGTATCACTGGGCTTCCATCAGCCATGGGCCTACACAGATTAAAAAATGCAGCCATGTCCAACAGCAGAAAGGAGCAAAGGCTTCTGAGCTCCTTCCAGCTCCATTCCTTTCCCTGGAATTCGTTCCTGTCACTGTTTCCAGTATTCTGTGGCATTAATTCCCTTCTTCTGGGCCTGCCTTTCTACTGTGCATAGCCCTGTAGAGAGGGGAGGCAACCTTTCTTTGGCCACTTTGGGATGGGAGCATAAACCCCTTGCACTCTGTTTTTAGCAAAAAGCTCCATTCCCAAAACCTCTGCCAGCAAAAGTCTTTCATAAGGTTGCAGTAAGTGGAAGACAGAGCACGCAGTCTGTGACTATCTTTCAGTGTCTGGTTGCCTCTGGGACAGGGACCGTACTAGGAGAGACTGGCATTTGCAGTTCTATTGCTGTGACCCATTCTTTTAAGTAAGAATTGGGTTGGGTTCATTGTTGCCCTTAGGGAAGACTGTCAAGGATCAAAATTAAATCTCTGTCATTCGTGTGTATGATCCATCCTCCTCCAATCACTCTGTTTTCTGGCTCTACCAAAAAAGCTTCAACCCAGATGGGTAGGAACCAGTGTGGATGAGATAAAGGGGTTGGTCTTTTTGTGCTGTGGCTGCATGTGCTCTAAGAACTGGTCTGGGGCCAATAGTACACTTAACATAGGCCACTGAGCACTGGGAGCAGCTTTGAGTTTCTACATCCTGGGCCAGATTTGAATAAGTGACCTGTGGGTGAAGGGCCAAGTCTTCCATGAAATTGTAATTTTATTCTGTGGCATTCACAAGGAATTTATGAAACTCAGGAGTGAAAATGAGGTGAAACAGGGTAAGATTCACTAATGAAACCATCATGTTTGCTTCCCAAAGGTGCTGACTGCAGCCTCCAATGTGCCTGGAATCAGCTCAGGGTGGGATTTCCCAGTCCTTTGCATATCATTCATCTCTGTACAAAGAGCAATTTTACCCAGCAGTTGTGACGGTAGTGCTGCACTCTTTGGGTGCCTTTGCAGTGCCCTGGTAATCATGGCCTGATCTCACTGTATGGCAGCGCGCCCAGAAGAACAAACTGCATGACAAATGGGCAGGGAATTTCAGAAATACTACAGGTGCATAATCCTGTTACAAATGCAACAATATCAAAAGCCGCTAATCATGTTAGGATTCAAACAGCATAAGCATGTTGGCTTTAGTCCCTGTCCCAGTTGGGGGACACGGCTGTACTTTCCATTTGCTACAAAGTGCCTGGTACTGGCAACAGCAATCACATTTAATGGGGTGAAGCCTGCCTGTTGTATTGTGACGTGCACAGTTCTCTGCTCTGGCATATGCCACTTATTATTTATTTTAAATTTTCCTGTTCTGGATGTAGAATCTTCTGGGCTTCCTGTGTGGAGGCTCCGTGTCCTTCCAGCACAGGAGGGCTGTGTGAAGCTCTTCCTGGAGCCTGTCCAGGGGGCCATTTGTAGCTGACAGGAATTACTGCACTTCCTGCCATGAATGGAGCCTGCCACCTCTATTTGCTGCCATTGCTGATGCAAGTGAGGCCCCGATTTTGTTTCATAGGGATCCCAAGAGAGAAAGATGCTGACAGTTGCAGTACATTGGGTCACGGCCTCCCTATAGGAAGTCAGGACTTCCCAGACAGACCTAAAAAAAGCTGTTTTCCTGAATGGAGCCTGTCTCTGGTAGTGGGGTGAGAGTGTGCTTGTATCTAGCTTCCCAACTGGCAAACAGACAGAATGTCTTCCATCCCCACACTAGGTGTTTTCCTGTAAGTTTCCAGTTCTTCTCAAGAAATGAATGCCCTTAAACTGGGATGACAGCAACTGCTGGGAGATAGGGAGGGAGGGAGGAAGTCACATTTAAAATGACTGAGCTGCGGGGAAGGATGAATTCAAACTGGAACAGGTTCAGAGACGGGCTACTAG
>ML675630.1:780029-825583 GCA_007922155.1 Mesoclemmys tuberculata | reverse complement strand
ATATTGGTCCCTTCTGACCTATGAGTCTATGAGTCTATGAGTATCACAGGAGAAAGGATCAAGGAAAAGACATTTCTCACATTCTGGGGGTGCCTGTCGCAGTCTCTTACTGCACTAGCACCTTCTCTCTTTAGTCAAGTGGACTCCTGTTCTCATTACTAGAATTGCTGTTATCTGTATTCTGATCACATCCAGAATTTGCAAGGCGCTGTACATACATGCATAGGAAAGCACATAACTAAATCTGAATAAAAACTGCATTGGTAGAAACCCAGTAGAAACACAGACAACACAGGACACAATCTGGCTTTTGTATGGGTGTCATATCTCTGCTTATCCCATTACCAGGCCACAAGAGAAGAAATGCAAACACAAAAAGGAAAGCATTCCCAGTTCTACTGGCATTTATCTGAAATTGGAATAATCTCTTGCCGCTGCATCTCTTGGATGCCTGTAGACTGGATATCTCTATACTTGGCTCCAGTAGCAAAGCAGGGCCCTCTGGTGCCTGCCTGAAAAAATTTGTCCTTGGCAGCAGCGTTCTATCACGCAGCCAGTCAGGTCTGTGACTAACGGTGGGGTTTTACTGTAGCTAGTCTTCTTTTTGGCTTTGGTTTTGTTTTGGTTTCTTTGAACTACTGTTGCTCATCTCTTGCGAACTGCAAACCTAACTATGAGCTCTGAAATGATTGATTATAATTTACCTGGGCCCTATCCTGCAAGGCAGCTGTATCCATGCTTCAAGCTAAACTAGATGTTAATCAAGTGTTGGTCACTGATGCAGACTTTCAAAAGAGTTCAGAGTCAGAACCCAACATCCTGAGCTTTTTTGGAAAATCTGACCTAATTGTCAGTGATAATTTATGCTCTTAAAAATCTAGCTCTGAACACTCTTTTGAAAATTTGGCTTCATGTCATTAAACCCAGATTAATAGTGGCTGGGATTGCAGTCTGATCATGTGCAGAAAATAAGTAAATTATTCCTTTTATTTTCATGAATGTTTGATGTCCAACTGAAATGAATTGTCCAGTCCAATTCTCTGTGGACAGTTGTCATTGTTTCCTTTCCTGGAAGTTTTGGCAGAGAGGCCAAGGATGGACTGAGCAGGGAGAATGAACAGACTTGATGATGATAATACCTCTATAGTGATGGTAACTAAAGACATGGGGAAGACACAGAGCAAAACATACAAAAAATGGCATAATAAATATGCCAACATGTTCACCAACCTCCTTGCTGGACAACTTGTGTTTCTTGGTGCGTTTTTTTAAATATCCTTTGAAGTAGGAGTGTTTTGAGAAACTGCCCCCAAGAATAGTTGACAAATGTTCTTGGGGACAGGAGAAGTGGAAATGACTGTGTGAATAATTAGCTCCTCTTCAGGGAGTGCAGTATTTCTGTGCAATCACACCAGAATCAAGCTACTTTGTTAGTGTTGGGAAAACAGAAAGCAACAAAGAAAAGGCTGATTAAAATATTAACTACAGTAAGCGAGGGACTTCTTGGCCTCCTTTATATAAGGAAATATGCTTTCTGTGCATTGGTTTTCAGTTTTAAAAAGTCCCAGTTGGTCACAGTTCTCACTTTCACCTTGTAAATAGATTAGAGATTGGTGCCAAGGAATAATTTCCCTTTCACAAGATACAAACTGGAGGAAGGAACTTTTCATTTAGGCGCTGAAGGAGTTGTTCCCCTCTGAGCTAGCAGTAAATACACAGTTCTTAGACACACCCTTCTCCCACTATTTATTATTAAATTATTTTAATTATGTTAGAGGCTAAAGCCTAACCAAGAACAGGACCACATTTTGCTAGGTGCTGCAGACACACAGAGTGGAAGTCTGTCCTTGCCTGACAAATGTCCAGTCTAAATAGACAGACACAGGGTGTGGAATGGGCTAGAAAACACCAGCAGTGACCTGCGTGATGGCAGCAAATAGCATTTTAGTGCCAGGATTTATTCTTTTGTTTCTTTGTGGGGGTTTACTTAGGAGGGGATCAGCTACCTGGAATGAAAAGGGCAGGGAGGGGCAGGGGTTGAGGGGCACAGGGCTGGGAGAAGAGGATTAAGGGGGCAGGTGTGGAGTGATGCTGAGATGAGAAAACCACGAGAAGCAGGGATGGAGCAAACAGCCAATCCATACAGGGCAGAGAGAGTCCAGTGAAACTGTAGGATGGTCTCTGAATATCTAGAGGTCCTGGCTTTGGCTGCATCTGGTCCTGCCAGTTGGAGTCTCTGGCCAACTTCTCTCTGCAGCTCCCCCCCAGCACTACATGATGGGGTACCACCAAAGGTGGGTGGTGAGGTCTTCCCTACGCAGTTCTGGGTCCAGGGAGGTGCAGGGGGTAGGGGTGGCCCTGACCAGGCTGTATTTTACCACGTTCCACTGTGCCCCTCAGGCCCTGCTTTGGCTACTTCTACTCATACTCAGTCTCCTCCTCATGTTCTATCTCTTTGTAACACACGTGGGACGTCTGTTCCACGCACCTTTACCACAGAAGGAATTAGAATAGTTTGACCTGCTAGACACTGATATTGACAGTGACAGCTCCTACAGTTCATCTCTGTGTGTGGGATTTTTACATTTCAGGAAATATGAACAGGGAAACTGTTATTGCCATTAAATATCCTTTGTAACTTTCAGATAATACTAACTGAGAGAGGAGTTATCTTATTTTCAACTATTAATACCTTTTCACAATAAAAGAAAAGCCTTTTGTCTGAAATCCCACTTGCTTGGTCTCAGCCTATCACAGCATTTTAATATTTTTGACTATTAAAAATGTACTTTGATAATAATTAATAACATGCCTTTTTAATGCCTTTTTAAAATGTGTAACTTGCCATTACAGGAGGATGGACTTTGAAGGTTTTAGTTGGTTTATAAAAACTAAAGTAATAAAAATTTGCAAATGCTGCATACCCAGGTTGAAATTCTCCCTAATGCAAAGAGCAGCAGAAGGCCTGTGTGCCTAGATTCCACTTAAGTCTTCAGAAGTGACTGGCTCTCTGCACAGAGGCAAATGTAACCAGTGTGCACAGTGCACTATTTCTATATGCTTCCTTCTGGAGGCACCGCACGTTACCGACGTTCTCTGGCTGATACTAGTTAGCCTTTAGCTATTGCTGTGCGATTTTTTTTCTTTTCATGACCTATCATTTACCATCCTGGAAATCAGTAACAAACCAGCACACGAGTCTTGTTTTTAAAACTCTGCTATTAGTTCTAAATAAACTATTCCAGTATTATTTAAATTGTTTTAAGATAATATCCAGTCTAGAATTTGCTGTTGTCCAGAAAACAAAAACTTGTAAGACTGATACACATATAAGGACAAAATCCCTTTTCTTCCTTAGTGTCCAGGGAATGCTTGTCTTTCAGACAGAAACCTTCTTTAAGTGGGGAAGATTTCTCTGATTATTCACATTAACAGCTTTATGTGAATGTTGCATAGGTTAGTCATCCGCTCACTGTTTTCTTACCCTTTTGTCATATTATTTATTGGGCACCCTCAAAAGCTCTCAGGTTGGTACTATGTCATTCAAAAAACAGTTACTAAAAGACTCTGTAGTGCCATCTTCTGTCTTGATGTATGTAAAGAGAACCAGCATTCATGAAAAATACTGAAAAATCCAACTTTTCAGCTTCATTTCAGTAAACAGGGAGATACTTTCATTTCCCTATCTTTAATTCACTGTGATAAACTGATCATAATCTCTTTATGTAGAGTTAATGTGGCTGTCATAAAAATAACTAAAAGTTATTGCTTCCACTGGATTGAAACTAAGTTGTGACTTCTGCTCACATGGTCTCTAGAGGCTAAAAAGTGGGCAAATCACATGTGGCCCCGTTCAGATTTGCAAGTCGAAATTCTATTCAGGAGGCAGATCTAAACAGTAGCCCTCCTAAAACTCCAAAGCAAGTAGTAGGGGACAAAGAGTGGGATATTGACCACAAGTTAAAAAGCTGAAATCCACGCAGTGTTAACAGTGAATGCCCCTCTGCCCTCCTCATTGCGCAGTAGAGTTTGTATAGTTTCCTTGTAATTTTTCTGTACTGCTAGAATCAGGGAGTAATAGTGCAATATACTATGTGCTTCTTCATGTATCTTTCATGTAGTAAATACTCCTACTCCTTCGAAGCCACTCTCCGGTCAACATACAGTAAAGAGCTTCAGAACTGGCCCCTTTTTCCTTAAGCACCAAATGCTTCTCTGGAGTCATCTTCTAAGACTCCACCCATCACTAGGAGATGTGAACACGGATGCCGTCTACTGTGGGGAGCCTAGCTGTGTGGTATGCCTTCATAAAAGCTTTATGAAAGCTCCTTTGCAAGGATATGTGGGGATCAAGTAAGGAGAGGGCAGAGCTGGGCTGACAACTGTCTACTGGATTTTCCTAACACCCTTCTCCCCCAAAAACAATTTGGTAGACTAAACTGCTTGCAGGCATTGCCTCAAGCAGAGCAGCAGTTTCTGCTGGTTGAGAGCTCTTGCATGCAAACCTGAACCCTGCTGGAAGAATTCCAAAGAAACCACACAGCTTTCCACACAAACACACATCCTGTCTGGGAATAGAGCCTGCCAGTTAAAAGTGCCTTGCATTGTTTATTTTCTAAGCTTGTTCTGGACTAAAATTCATGACATGTCTGACTCCCACTGGAAATCCAAATTTACTGTTATCAATTTCTAGCTATTATTTCATTTTCTGGTGGTTAATTTATTAACCTTGGAAATCCCCCAAAAAACAATAAAGCTTAAGATTCTGGATTTTTTATTTATATCTTAAACATGATTTTTATGCCTTTTTATCTGAAAATTCAATTAATGTTTATTGCAGTCTTCGCTCATGTCTTTATTCTAGCAATTGGATTTATGAAGATATGTTTCTTCTGCTGCAGCACATGCTCCTGCAGCTGTGTTATTTCTGAAATACAAAGATATAATGTCAGTGGGAAAGGGAGCTTCCCTGCTGCCTGTGCCACCCCATATCTCTGTGAGGCAGGAAGGGCCTGTAAACCAAAGGATCTAATTCACTCTCAGACCACCCAAGTTAGAATAACCAGGTCTATAACTGCATCTCAAGATTAGGTCTCATGTCACTCCCTATGTGACAGAATAAGTTGTATGCTTTGTGTATTTTGTAAGGCACCTTCACATTTATTTTTCTATAAAACATTTGAATTTTTTTTTTAACATTTTGCTCAGATTTTGATAAACAAGTTTATTCGATGTGAGATACTTGTGCTTCTTTAATTATGCAGAACAAAAGTCACACCTAAAACCTCACATAGAGAGGTCTGGGGATGGGGCACTCTTCATGTGCTAAGTTAAAACATGCAATAGGAGTCTCAATATTCACAGCATTGCTTTGTTCTGTACTGATTTCTGGGTGTTCTAATCACAAAGAGGGACTCTGATTGATAGTGCAGTAAATCAGTGCAGTGAAGCCACTGGAGCCACATTGATTTACACCAGGTGAGGAGATGGCCCTCTGTTACCCATTACACGATATTTTGGGATGCTCTGATGAAGGATAAGGTGGTGTAATTTCTAGCCAAAAAGTAAAGTGATTTCTCCCCATATATAAGCACTACTTTGCAGATATCTGGCAACCTTCATGTAAGGATGTCAAAATGCTTTACAAATGTTAATGAATGTTACCTCATAACACCTAGGTGAGGTGTGCCACCTGCTGAATAACCCATAGTGCTTCTTGCAGCACCTAGATATTCCTTGAAGAGCTCCATTTCAAGTAGTGACCCGACCCTGCTTGTGAGATCTAGTGGGCTCACAGTGCTCAGAAAACATGGCTGCACAGAGAGAGACTCACACAGCATGAGAATTACCTTAAATTCCTCAAGTGGGTTTTTCTGAGCTGTGCACTTTTCTTATAACAAATTTCATATTATTTTAGATTATATCAAAGAATCACATGAGGAATTTGCAAAATAATTGTCTGATTAAGCTGCAGATTCAGCTGGAGAATTGTAAACCTGAACACTGCTAAACCATGCTCTTTTAAGCTGGTACCTCATGCTATCTAAGCACCTTAGAGCTCACTTACAAGGAAATATTGTGGTTCAGGAAACTTCTAATATAAGTCATATGCAATTTCATTTTAAGTTATAGGGAGGTATTTTCTTCAGCCAGTTTCTGTTTTGCTTTAGGAACAATTTAAGATTATCTATTAAATATAAACTAGATTCTGGTGCATTGATCAATGAATGGACCAATATTCAGCATCACTATGATCAATGAGCACCTAAGGCTAAATCAGACTGGAATCCATTTAGTAAAAATTAATTTTAAAGCAATTCACTTCTTAATGAATTTCATCACCTCATCTTTTGGTGGAGGAATGGGATTTTAATTGGTTTGTCTAATCTCAGGTTAATATTAACCAAGTTCTTTTACTAATCAGGTAGTTCCACATGCAATAATTTAAATCCTCTGTCTGTAATAATGGCTATGACAGAGCAAAGGTTGGCTTTCTGTATGTGGAATTGATCTATGACCTTTGCTACTAAACTAATGCCACTGAAACATAACTGCCACCTGTGATACCTTAGCTTTAATGTAGAGGTTTTTCTTTTGTGAAGTCTATTTCTGTTTACAACCTTCATTTGGCTTCAGCTATGTGAAAATAGAACTTAAAACCATAGATATATCCAGCCTTTGGATTTATGTAAAATACAACAGATGGGGAAGTAAGCTACAAATCCACTGTGGAGGTCTCACTTCTGACCTTGTAATCAGGGACAAAGCATTTCAAACACTAGTTGGGGATCAGAGAACAGTGTCATAATCTCTCTGGCCAGAACTGGAGCTACAGTTCCTTAATCTATAGCAATTTGTAAAAGAAGAAACATGGTGCTCTAGGTGTTAGCTTTCCCAAATATTCCACCAGCATCCAGCTAATAACAGTTAAAAAACTTCACACATAGGGCATCCAGAGACTGTACCACGTTTAAGGAGCAATTCTTCTGAGTTTCCTGATGCTGACAGGGCAGTTGAGGTATTGTGGTGATGTTCAGTCTAGTGGGAGGCAAAGTAGCCTTCTTCACCACTCATTTGGTATCTACTATGCACTGATTCCACACACACACACATTTATCCCTTGAAAAAGACCAGCCACTAATATATTTCAAGAATGAAGCATTTGACTCTTTCAGATAAAGCATTGCTATGTAGCAGACCTGAGCATTATACAGAGTAGCGCTGTCCCAAATGAGAAGTGCATGATGGGCTGCCCTCCTTACATACAAACAAATTGGTTTGTGCCAGTGTGCTATGCATTACATGCCCCTTGTTATGGGAGAGGAATGGCGCTTGGGGCCAGCGCGTATCCGGGCCTGGTGTCAGCCCTCAGACTGCAAGCAAAGGCTGGGCCAAGTTAGCATTTTTGGTCACGTCAGGTCTGGGCACCAGGAGCATGCAGGGCCTGGGCTCAGTTAGCAGGAGCTCAGGGCCCAGCTAATGTGTGGCCTTGGGCCTAGTTAGCCTCAGCAGCGTTGGGGCCCTGTGCCTGCTTGTGGTGATGAGCGCTTGGCAACCATTTACCATTGGGCAGGCACACCAGGCCTAAGACAGGGTGGTGTCAGTGGGCACGTGGTGCTTGGGCCTGGTTGGAGTTAGTGTCTCCTGGGCCAGAGTAGTGTCAACAGGTGTGCAGGGCTGTCTCTTAGTCAGTACTGGTGAGCAGGTGCTAGTTCCCAATAGCAGGGCCCGTTCCTGGTTCACATCAGTCCACGCACAAGGCCTGGGCCTAACTAGGGAGGCGTAGACCTAAGTGTTGGCGGGCACACAGGGTTTGTGAACACTGCAGATAAAAATCTGTGACTGGCCTTTGTCAGCTGACTCAGGCTTATGGGGCTTTGCGTATGGGGCTGTTTAATTGCTGTGAAAACATTTGGACTCAGGCAGGAGCCCGGGCTTTGGGATCCAGCCTGAGCCCAAACATCTACCCCACAGCTAAAGAGCCCCATAGCCCAAGCTCCCAAACCAACTGACACAGGCCAGCTGCAGGTATTTAACTTCAGCGTAGACATACCCCTAGAGGCCACTTAGCACTGATGGGCATATATATCCAGTTCTCACACTTACTTGTGTCAGTGGGCATGTGTGTCCTAGATTTGGTATACATAAAGTTTTTACAGCACTAAAGAGATCTGGATAAATTGTTTGCATTGCCACTACAGAGTTATTCCAATTGCTAGCCTTGCTGGCCTAGAAAGGCTTCTGCAGAAATAGTTTGTTAAATGATTGCATAGAAACTTTTTGGAACTCCTCAATTTTTCCCAACTAATATGCTACATCTTGAAATGAGGAGTTGAGCAGTTCTGAGTCAGCATAAAAAAATTTTAAGGTATAGTTAATACAATATGAAGCTGCAATGCCGCACAAAATCTCTTTTGGAAATTACCCTAAATAAACAGTATCTGCTTCTCTCCTGTTCCCAAAGGTGGGATTAAAACACTAAAATGTTTAGCTTTCCTTTGGATTATTTTCTTGGGGTTGAGATAGGTTTGCTTTGTTTTTTGGGGATTTATTCCTTTCTCTTTTTTGGTTAAATTTACCCTTGACATATTTTAAAACATTGTTAATCTTTGGCATTTGTATTTTTAAAATAAAATGATAGAAGCTGGCAGCCCTTAAAATCCCTTTTAATTTGAGTCGACCTTCTGAGTGATTATCTTGTACAAGAGAAATAGCAGTCAGCCTCTCAGTGTATTCACTGATAAGTGTGCATTTTAATGACACACCTGAATCTATGGCTTTTCCTTCACACTAATCCTGTTACGGGGCATGCTAACGATGCCAAGGCTCGCCATCCGATTGTGAAGTGTTTTCTTAGTTTGTGAAGGTGCCTGCGATGCTGATAAATCAAGATTTGTGAAACCTTTTGTATTGGGATAAAATAGTTACAATTCCTGCATTAGAGAGAGTATGCGAAGAGAGAATATGTCACAGTCCAGGGTGCTATCCAGGTTTTGTCGCCATGTGGTTTAGAGAACCGGCATTACTCAGGCATGATAGAGTGCTGAGTAAATTATTTAGGTCACCAAACAAGTGCTGATAAAATCCTGATTTTGCCCCCCTCCATAACTTTAGTAGTTTTGCCGTGCTGTCCATATCTGGGAGAAAAAAAAGGTAATAAAGACAATTTGAACAAGATTTAATGATAGGATTTTTTAATACTCATTTGCTTGTGTCTTAGTTAATATAAGTTTAAAATCTTTCTGAGTTTTACCATATTTAGGGACAGTTTTACAGATGGAAGGAAATTTTAAAATAAAGAAAAACAAGTACAACCAGAGAGTTTTCTTTAATAAAAAACAGCTGAGCAGCTCCTATGCTGCAGCCCCCTTATAAAAGCATGTTAACTCAACACCACTTTCTCCCATATCAGGGACCACTTAACCCGCCACTTTTCACAAAGCAGACCCCTAAGAACAAGGCCACCTGAAAACTTTGGGTTTTCTAACGCTCTGGGACACCTACTCGGATGGTACCCATAGTGGTTGGTATGTTTCTGTTGGAGTCTAAGCACAGGAAGAGTATTTATCTTCTGAAAACCAAAGAACATAATTCAGTGTGAACAGAAGTCCCATTTGATCCAGTTTTGCTTTCTAGATTCCTTGAACTAAGTTCTGGAATGAAAAATACTGAAGGAAAGTTTGAGGGAGGCAGTGCTTCTGTGATGACTCTGCTAAAGCCAAGGAACTACCATTCCCAGCAGTGCTCTCCCCACTGATTTCTCATCCTCAAAGGTAGAAATGAAGACACATCCCCTTCCCTGGCCCAAATAGGAGGGAGGAAGCAGAAACTCTATGGGAAGACCCGGACCTGGGAAGCAATCTGGCACTTGGGGAAGTGGTGGTGCCATGGCAAATCAGGAGCAACAGGGAAGGTAGATTAACAGGGGAGCTACAAGGGAACTTCTTTTCTATAGGCTTTTGTACCATAGTATCTGGGCATCTTCCAGTAGTGCAGTAAGCGCTATGACTACACACTTGTCACATGTTGTTTGTTTTCTCATCCTCTCCCCAGTAGAAGTCTGTGCAGTCTGTCTTTTTTAGGTACGGTTTTATTATTATTATTATGTAGTTATTAAATAAACAGTACATGTTGCTATGTGTTTAGAGAAGGCAAAGTTAAAGAAATGTGACTTGCACTTGGAGCTGAAAGTGGTGTTATTTGTGATGGTTCTGAATTCCTGGGGAAGTTTAGTCCATAGTCTCAGACTGCAGCTGGAGACGGTTCTGTCTCCCTCACAGATGAGCTTTACAATCCTTGTCCTTGACCCTCTGATAGACTTTTAGGTATTAGGGGACGAGGCCCTAGAGGGCTTTGAAGATAAGGACCGAGATCTTGAATTTCATTCACAATTCAATGGGAAGCCAGTGTAGAGTGCAGGTGTGATTTGCTCACTGTACTCTGTGTTACCGAGGAGATGCGATGCAGGGTTTTGTACTAGTTGAAGTTTCTTCAGTGCTGCGCCTGCAAACTTCATGAACAAGTATATCATATTGCTGTAGTCCAGCTGAAATGGGATGAAGGCATGAATAACTGTTACCAGGTCTTCATCAGCCAGGATGATAAGTGTCCTAGTCAACCAGAGATGGTACTCATGGCTGTTGTAATGTCAGTGAAGAATCCAAGAGTACTTATACTGAGGACTGAATGGACCAATTGTGGATGTGAGCCTTCAATCAAAGGAGACTGCACCATGGTTGCATTTGTCTCAGAATACTTTCCTTTGCCCATCAGCATCACTTCGGTTTTGCTAATGTTCCACGTACAAAGCAGGCTGCAGCAAAATTCAGGGAACAGCATGTGGAACTGGGTGTCGCTATTGGACATTGCTGCCAGTTTCAGGCCTGTGGAGAAGCAGCAGAGACTGGGCAGGGAGCCAGTGCAGAGTGGTCCCTGTCGGACACACCACTAACTGATCCTGGACGGAAACTTCCAACTTCCCATTTGCTTTTAATAGAAGATGGGACTAGAGAAGGCACCCCAAGCAATCAGTCTGTAAAGCCAAAACCCATAGCTGGACTGCTCTGCAGGGGCCCAAACACGAACTGCTATTTTTCACTGTGTTGTAACTATTTAAGCCAGTGTGCCCAGGGTATTTGCAAGTAACCCTTTTCTTGCCAGTCATAGTAAAATACCTTTTACTTTCACCATGTAGTCCATCAGGGCTCATCCCTAGAAGGCCTACCATCTGAAGCACTCTGAGTGCTTGCCTTCGAGTTGTGGTACACTTGGCACCGTATTGGTGCCTTGCAGGTTTGATGTCCCACAGCTCTTAGCAATGGTAATTGTGGCACTGGAGACTGTGTAACTTGCCCACCTGGCAAGTTTGGTTGGCAGGTTTAGGGGTAAGGGTCCATAGTTGTACGGAGTCAGAGGGCTACCTGGTGGGCAGAAATTAACAACCCAGCTGCCTGAAGTTTTACCCCTGAGCCCTGAGAGTGGAACTAGACAGGGCAGTGCAAGCAGGAGCTATGGCAGCCCATCTTTATGCCTGAAGCATATAGTGGGGGTGGCCAAGGCTGTGACAGCTGGATCAACCATTTTGAATGAGCTGCTCAAACAGATGGCTGGAATGAGGCCACCAAGCTGAATTTTCTTGGCCTGCTGCTGCAAGGCAAAGCCCAGGAGCTGTTTGAAGGATTGACACGCAATTCCCAAGGCAAACACATCTCTTTTGAAGATGCCTCTGAACCAAACCACAGATGCAGAGTGAAACTGAGCAGCCTTCAGTGGCTTGATACAATAAAAAGGAAATGCTCTCAGCAATTTTGGCTGTTTGTTGATGCTTGGCCACTTCCCAGACTGTGAAGATTAAATGCAGGATTTACTGGCCAGGGACCAATCTGTGACCCATACAACTGGGAAAGAGATCTGGGCAGCTCTTTATAAGGAGAAACCTAAAGGTGTGGAAGAGACCATTAGGACTGCTGCAGAGCTAGAGCTAGAACTAGAACTGGCCATAAAAGCTGCAGAAGAAGTGGATGCAGGTGCATGGTGCTGAATGGAAAGTCACTGCTGCTACAGGAAAACATGGGAGTCAGACTTCTGAGGGCACGAGAATGATGCAGTGTGGTGTTAACCAGGTGAAGCAGAAAGGGAGCCCTTTCTGAAAGAACTGGGGCAGAAGACAGGGATATAGGAAGCAACTAACAACTTCTGGCAGAAGTGCCCTCAGCCAAGTAGTTCCTGGAGTGGAGGCAGGGAAACAACCAAAATGAGAGTCTCTTGCTGCCAATACGATTGGGCCCAATAACCACTGGGTGAGATCAATGGGCATGCATGTTCAATTATGGTAGACTTTGGGGCACAGGCTTCCATCGCACACTCATGATTGTGGGAATCGGTCACCAAGGGAGACTGGGGTGGTCCAAGATGCAAACCAAACTCAGCTCAAGATCATGAGAATATGATAGGTGCAAGGTGCTGCTGCATGGGAGCCGCTGGATGGAGCCTTCTACCGTCACTAGCACTTCAGGGTTCAAGGAGACTCAAAGAGAAGAAGCAACCATGAAAAAAGGAATTGAAAAATAAACCCTGTAAAGAAGCTGATAACTTATTCAGTTTTGAAACTTATTTCACCGTTACAGAGACAATGCAAATGTTCATTGGGTGAATTTGCTTTATCTTCGTCCTTTAGTTTATGGAATCCAAGTGTTGCTACTGTTTACATAGAACTTCACATTTTAAAATATTTATACAATATAGTTTTAATAGCTTTAATATTTAAAATGTTTTGGCACTAAGGGGATCTAAGCTTGTTTGCCAAAGCAGTAAAAACAACTCAAAGTGTAGTAACCAAAATCCAGGTGTTTGAAGCATTTGTACTCTCTTCTCAGCTGTTGTCATTTTTTGTAATCTTGGTGCAAATTCCCTCCCTTTAAACATAGCTACATACGTATGCATAGATTGGCTATTATTCATACCTTGACATCTGAACTGTAGCTGGAAGGCAGAAGCCAGTGCTAATTCTGTTGTATAGATCATCTGTCACTGAATACCACATTCCTTCTCCTCCCACCTGGCATGCACTTTCACCAGTTCCTTCTCAGGATTTGAGTGCTGTACTGTTACAGCATTCTTTTCTCTAACACAACATTGCAAAGGATAGAACTCCTATTTTCCTTAATTGCTGAGAAACTAGCACTAGGATTCATATAGAACAAAGCTACAAGCTGGGAGGTCTCATGTTACCAATCGTAGCTAGATAGATGTTTACATTTTAGTAAAAAGACATGAAAATAATTAGGAATCTAGAATAAATTATCAAGATTTAGGTACCCCTAACTCAAGGTGTTAGAATCACTGATTATTATTTCATGGCTTAGTGTCAGAACCATGGTGCTCTCAATTTATGGCAGGAGCACAGTTCCATGGGTCAATATAGTTTCTTTTAAATTTTAGTGAGTCAATATGGATTCTTCTAAATTAATCCATCTTCAATTTTTCATAAACACTGATATCAACCAAGGATGTAAAGGAAGAGAGATCCCATTCAAGCTCATTATATCAGTTGAATCAACAGTCTGAGTTGGGGACTCTTTTACTCATTGGACACTGAGGCACACTTTGGACCCAATCCTACAAGTTGCTGAGTTGCCCTCAACTCCCATGACTCCACTGGAGGCACTCAGCAAATGCAGGATAAAGTCCATGGTTAGCATGTTATGATGATCCTACAGAAATTCTAGTTCTCATTTCTTGCGTCCCACGAAAGGGCCTTGGGTTTTCCACAGATGTTAGATGTGTTAAATAGTGCACTGTAAAGATCTTGGTCTCTTCTTGATGTTCATAAAAACCTTCCCATTATCACTAAGGGGGGCTATGTATTGTCAGACAGAATGAGCTTTATGTACTTAACAAACAGATTGTTCATTTTCTCTTCATGTGTTAGTAAGATGGGATGGGTGTCGGGAAACTGGAGCTTAGAGACAGATCAGGGAGCATTCAGCGGTATTTTTCAGTTCAAGAAGATCTGATATTTTCTAGCACTGCTGATTTACTCCCCTTTGGATAATGTGTTTATTCCAGAATGAAATAAGATCCTGCCCTTTATATGCAATTTCAGCGCCATCCTCCTGCAAAACACAATGCCACAGAGGTGACTTTGAATGTCTGTTGTAAAGAGGAGATTCTTGCTTGCCCTGACATTGCATTAAAGGGATGCTGATAGGTTTTTATTCTCCTATCATAAAGTTCCTTCTCATTTGATAGCAAATGTTCACTAGATTCTAAATATCTCACTGTTGGATTTAAAAAACAACCTGCCACTTCATCACTGAGTAGATAAAAAGAATAGCTCCAGATTTTGTACCCCTACAAAAGCACAATGTGCTGTACTCTTCTGCTAGCTCAGCACCATTAAATAATCAACAGATGCTATTTATAGAGCTCTACTTACGTTACTGATGCTGCTGCTGCCCAAATGCTATGATAAGACAGGATGTTACGCAGAATGGAAATACTGTCTGACGTGTGGTAGGCAGGATGCCTGGGTTCCATTCCTGGCTCTGTGTCTGACTTACTGTGTGACCTTGGACATTCATTGAATGGCTAAGAAAACGACCATTGTCAGCAATGGTTACCCCAGAACCTATATTGAACACCACTGACTTGCCTGTGTAGAAGGAAAACTGTTTCCAGCAGCCTTACAAAAATGATGAGGATCAGCCAAGGCTCAGTCCAACTTCCTGGAGCAGTGGCTGAAACCATTCCCTCCCCTTTTTATGCTAGCAGTTCAACTGTTTTCATTACCTGTTTGTGGGGGGCTGTTGTTGACAAGTCTCCCACTGTAAACTGGACTAACTCCAGTGAGTCGCAGTTTCCTTCCACATGATGGAGAATATTATACTGATCTAACCCTTGGATGTGAAAGTTAATTAGTTCACTTCCTTAAAGTGCTTTGGAAATGCTAAGTAGTAAACAATGACTAAGTAGTATTATAGTCAAAACAATCTGTAGAGTAAAATATAAAAAGTAAAAATTAGTTTAAAAAATCCATGACCAGGAGAAATTGGATTTTTTTGGTTTTCTCTCTTCTTTCTCCCGCCTCCCCTCCCCCCCAATTGTAGAAATACTGATACTGCTGAGTGGCATATGACCATTCAAAGGAAAATAGCTGATGAAAGTGTTCAATGGTTGCAATCTCACATTTAAGGAAAAATGTCTGAACAAGAATCTTTTTAAGTAGGAGGGAATGTAATATCATACACACTCTCTCTCTCCATTAAAAGCCAAAGAAGTCAGAAAAGAATATTGCTTTCTTAATAATAAATACGTTGTGTGGACAGGAATTGTACAGGGATCTTTGAAATTAATTCAGCTTTGGTTGGTTGGTCTGTACAGGGCTTAGCTCCCAACTGACAGCAATGTTTAAAAGTTCTAACATATTGGAAATCTGATTTTCCTGCAGCCAAAATCCCTTAGCCTCAGTGATTCCTGTTCTTTTCAGCTAATCATACAAATAGGATTCAAATTAACTTCATTAACAAAATGTCATTTTGGCATTTTATGTGTAAAATAATATATCACGAAACTTTTCCAGCCAAATCAGCTGAATTTTATCTGTGGAATACATTATGAAAGGAGTGTTTAAAAAAAAAAAGAATAATATTGAAACAAAAGATGAAAAAATGCAGACCAAATCAACTTTGTTGTGTGCCTGGAGTCATGGTAATACAGTGCAGTGTTGTTTGTGCTGACCTTATCTAGATGACTGAGCCTTGAGTAAATACAGTAGCTTTTCATTTAAGTGATTATTAGAAGACTCTAGGTAGCTTAATAAGTGGTTTTGAAGGCAGTTGCTCCAGCTTTATAATGCAAAATTAGGAAATCAGATCAGTTGGTTTCAGTTACATATCTGGTAATATGTGTGCATCTCTGAGGAGTTTGTGTATAATGGAAGCCAAAGGAAATTGTCATGTAACATTTTATTTATTTATTACTTCACTTCACCCTCTCCAGTGCTTTGGATGCAGGAATGTTCATTATAACAAGGACAGTTTTGACCAGTGTTCAACATAAGAAGCTTTCTCAAATATACATAACCAAACCCCCTCACCCTAATCCCCATCCGTCAGTGCTATCCAAATCCTGCAAGGAGAAGCATGCCTTACAGCATGACCTGATAGTTAACAAATTTGGCCTTTGGAAAGCCAATGAAGGCAATAATGGAGCTCTAACACCAATGATCCCTCTCTTCAGCAATGGTGAAATCCTACCCCAACTGAAGTTTTACCACTGACTTCAGTGGGGCCAGGATTTCACCCAAGAACACCCTTCCTATATCTCCCTCATGGTTCATTCAAGGGGCTTGTGATTTGAGGCTTAACCAAGCAAGGCTTTAGAGGGGTCCTCTGGGCCACTGTGAATTTAAATAGTATGTTTTGGCCAACTTATAGATTCCTGGTAAATGGAATTTAGAACTGGAAATGACAACTGACCCAGAGCCCCACGGCTGGGTATTATAGTGAGGAGAGCTTGGTGCAGTTTGTATCGGGCTTTTAATTTGCTCTCTCAGTTGTAACAGGCCAGGGCAGATATGGTATCATTCTATCTTCAAATTCCCATTTACTGTAGGACCCTGGCTGGAATTCTTTTAACAATTGGTTGTTCTCTATATTCTGGGGTGAATTCAGTGCTTATGAAGATGAGGCATGAATAACTTTTCTGTGAATCAGTCAGTGCAGGCAGATGCAGCACAAGCTTTTTATAGAGCACTTTGCAGCAGCAGGTCACTTTCCCAGAACTCCCATTACCCCATTTTACAGAGGGTGAAACTGAGACACAGCGAGGGGAAGTGACTTGCCCAAGGTTACCCAGCAGGCCAGTGGTAGAGCCAGAAATAGAACCCACATCTCCTGAATCCCAATCCAGTGCTCTATCCATTATGCCCCACTGCCTCCCTAGTTTCCACCCCATGTTGATTATTTCTACTTGAAATAATCTGAGAATTCTACGCCATAGGTTCTCAAAGAGTCAAGCAGAGAGGGGTTTAAAAATCTAGTTTATTAATGCTCCAGCATTCCTTATGTTGAACATTGGTCATTTAAATCTGTATATATGTTTATGAAGTATTATTCTAAAAAGTTTAGTTGTAATTTGATCTGGGATGCTGTTTCACCAGAAAGATCTATTCAGAGTATTGATTTTAGTAAATATCAACATAACACAGCATATAATGTACCATAGGTACCAGACCAGTCCCTGGAGTAGGCTTATTTTTCTTCGAAACTTAGGTCACTGTCTGAACAGTGATTTCCTTCAGTAACCCTGTATCTCCTTTTTCTGCCTAGTGCCTATACGGCTGTTATGTCCATTCGTCCATCATCCCCACTTTCCACAGAAGGTGCTACTGGCTTCTTCAGGTAAGGTGACATGAGATTTCTCTCTACTGTGTTTTGTTATATAAAGATTTGTGTGGCTCTGGCTTTCATTGCCTCAGAAAAAGTGATCTATAACTTTTCTGGGTTTTGTCTGAAAGTGATATGGAAGTCTTCAAATTAATAAGTATTTATTCAGAGAGGTGAGATGATTTTTTTTCTCTTGATAACTCTTGAGCTACATAAAGGTGATACCGCTTTAAACCTCCTCTACACAGAGAGGCAACTAAATGAGAGTGAGATTTCTTAGTGTTTCCTGCAATGGGATGATGTTTTGGACATGAAATTATTCACAGGCAAAGGATGCTGACTGCTACATGAATGTGGAACGTCACAGGAGAGAGAGAAACGCTATGTTGATGATCAGATTTTTTCTTTGAAAACCTTTCAGTACAGAGTATTTGGCAAATCATAGCCTACGGGAGTGGGTTCAACCTTTGTCCAAGGAGTCCTGTACAGTTTCAAATAAGATTTCTTCTTACGGGTGCATGCACAATAAAGCTCCTAGGAAGTTTCAAACTGAATTCTCAGTACATTCCTACAATGTGCAGGTATTAGTTCGCTGTTGGAGGGTGTCTTAGTGCAGTTGGTCTGTGTGTGCTTGTTGTTTATGGTCAGCTTGCCCAGGAATGCTGGACTGGGTGTGATAGTCAAGGTTGCTGGGCCTTTATTACCGTTAATTAATGCTGGGTTGTTCAGAAATGCTGGATGGCACTAATTTTTTTCTTTTTTTAGAGAAGAGCATTATAATATTTTTATTTTTTAAAACCATTGCACTCAAAAAAAAGAATTAATGGACACAATAAACTTGAAATATAATCAGTTTTTCAAAAAGGAGTTAAAGTTGCCTTCTGGTACTGCACATACCAGTCTGTGTGGCTTTACATTCACACCTTTTTATTTTTTTAAAAATGTCCTTGTTCCCATTGCTGCGTGACCCACACAAACTGAGGAAACTCACTTTGCAGAGGAAAGAAAGAAAGAAACTAGGCACAAAATGTGGTGGAATGCACATAGTAAACAGACTAAAAATCCCCAGATTATTTCTCCTCTAATTTTTCTGATTGATTTTAGGACTGACTTGTAACAGTATATGAGCAAAACAAATAAATAAAATGTTAAATGATTTTTAAATTGATAACATTCCCCTAATTTTACTTTGTGGCAGGGGCAGTCTCTTACCTACGTCTTTGTGCAGTGCTCAGCACAATATTACCCTGCTCTTATCAGTGAATGAATCATCATCAAAATGTTTCTTTGAGGGAAAATATTTTATAATCATGTGACATGGATTATGAAAGAAGATATGAATATAGGAAAGAGATAAAATGTGTCTTCTGCCCCAAATCCTTTCGTGTCTTTTAACAAGTCAGAATAAAGTTAGACAGAGTGGCCATGATGCATAGCCAGTGTTTGGCATATCCAATCTGAATCACTACAAACTGCATTGAGTGGGGATTTGGTATTTGCCAGTTATTAGTCCAGCTGCTGAATTTCCTGTTGTCGTTGTGGTGGGTTAACACGTACCTTTTCAGCGCTCTTTTGGTCTTGTGGATGATTCAAGTCAGCCTTGTAGAAGATTCTTTTCCCTCACGTCCAACGTTTTCCCCACACTTTTTCCCCACATCCCTGAGCTTTTATAGTTGTTTCATTCAGACCTTTGAACCTTATTTGCCCCCTTTAAATTTGCTTAGTATAAATGGTAAGTCAATATAGCCTGGTAACAGCATGTGGTGCAAAAATATCATTGCAGCCTGCATCAGTATTCCACCTGTTTCAGACTGCAACCTAATGGGCACCAGGAGATCCCTGCTACAGGAAAGAGCTATTGAGCACTAGTGAGTTTTACAGTTCATCAGCTCAATGATAAATAGTATATAGTGCAGCATTTCCTATAACTCACAAGGTTTTTGCCTCCTGGGAGCTGGAGAGGATTGCAAAGGAAACCGGTGTTATGGTTGTTCAGCTGAAAGGATAGTGCTTCTGCATTGAGATCCTTTCATTCATGTCCTTTCAGGGGCAGATACCTCACCCAGTGCCCTTTAGATATATGTTCAGTGTATGCAGTAGAATTCAGCTAGCAGTTGGAAATGTGGGGAAGCCTTTTGTAGGGACAACTAAAGGAGCCATTAGAAGGTCACGGTTCAGTGCACTGGCCTGAACAAATCACAAACTAAACTTACTGGAGTCCAATGTGCCTTAGGCAGCAGACAGCTGTTTGTTTTATTATTTAACTTTCATCTCTGCTGGTGTCTGTGTGATGGATGATGTGCCACAAGAATCCAATTGAAATTCTAAATTTAGTCTGAACTCTAAGCACAGCATCAGTGTTCGCATTCACTTCCCCTGGCGCGCTTCCTTCCTTGGGTTACTTAGGTGCTCCCTCTCAAGGCAAAGAGAGGGAACAGTGGCAAGAGATGCAGCCACCTCTGTCCCTGGTGGCTCTCTCCAGGGATGCTCTGGGGGTCTGGTGGGATGATTCAGTACCTGGGGTTTTCTTGTCAACCCTTTAACTTATTAATCTCCCCTTTTTGTATCTGCTCCTTTGTTGCTGTTCACCTGTTTGCTATTCACAGTCTCTTCCCCTTCTCCTAACTTCCAGAAACACAGGGAAACCTGCTCAAAGAAATAGCTATAAAAAGTGAGCTAGAAAAATGTACGTGAATAAACCCGTAGCTTGAATGTAACAAATGTAAGAGAGACCATTTTCTGTAGCTGTCTCTGTGTTGAGGCTTACCTCCCGCCGTCCCACATAGTGCTGGTGAGTGAAGATATTATAGCAGTGGTTCCCAACCCATGGCCTGCGGGCCACTTGCCAGCCACTCCTCTCACTGGCTGCAGAGGGGAGTCACTGCCTAAGGACACAGGCGGAGCACGTTGCTGCAAGGCTACAAGATCGGTGCAGGCTCCTTGCCGCAGCCAATAGATCAGCGCTCCCGTCCCCCTGGCTGTAGCAGGGAGCATGGCAAAGCGCTCTGCCCTGGGCCCATAGTCACTGAGGTCCCTGCTGGAGCCTGAGGGAGGACAAATCAGAGCTTCCCTTCCCTGGCTCCAGCAGAAAGCAAAGCGCTCTGCCAGGTGCTGGGGTCCCTGCTGGAGACAGAGAGAGGGGAGCACTGATCTCCCATCCCCCTGGCTGCAGAAGGGAGCCACTGCCTAGGGACCCAGATGGAGCGGTTGGGGCTACAGGACACATGCAATTTCCCTGCTGCAGCCAGCGGGATGGGACATCAGCGAGGAGGCTGCATCCTTCTGTCTGGGGGTGGGGGCCTGCTGGCAGAGACTGGTGGCCCTTCAGGATTATAAAAATTATATCTCTGGCCCTTAAACCGAAAAGATTGGGAACTGCTGTATTACAACAGAGTTTACTCTGTCGTCAGAAGTGCATAGTTTTCATCCACACTGTTACTGATTCTGCACATACCATGAGCCACAGACAGTTCCTGGAATAATTAGTCTCCTCGACGCAGTCATTGACCCTTCTTTCCCTCTTCTACCCAAAGCTCAACCAGTCCAGAGCTCTTGACTGTCACATTGCTCCAAAGGGTTTTCATTTTCCCTGTCTGTCTACACCAGCCCTGGTGAGCCCAACTCCTGTGCTTTGAGGTAGCTGGAGCCTTACCAGGTCACTGGAGTCCATTTCTGTTTCATGAATGTTTCATAGCAACTGAAAAGTCTTGGGGAGGAGTCCTTGTCTTCCCAGAGAAATGCACTGATTAGGAAGCTGAATACATTCTTTATCCTGGGCATTGTAGGAAATGACCCAGAATCCTAAGTACAAAATTGCAGTTCAGGATTTACTTGCAAACTTTGCATGTGGAAAGTGCTAGCTAATGTAAGCTGCTGTAGCATCACGGGACTGGGCTCGCTCTGCACATCGTTTGTCGTCTTGAAAATCATGATTTCCTAATTAAGGAAGATAGAACATGGCAGAGTTTGACTGGATCATGACCTTCATCCCCCTTAAACCTCTCTGGAGCACTGCAGGATTATTCCATGTCGAACACACTATTCTGTAGAGTTTTGTCCTGTCCAGTTCCAAATGTCGCAAGACATGAAGCTTTCATAATTTCCTTTGAGAGACTATTTTACACCCTGACAAATCTCACTGTCAGGTAATTTCCATTAAACCCTGATCTACAGCTTAAGCAATTCCTGTTCCCCCTTGGTGTCTACATCTTTCAGACACTTGTGCACAGTGTGTATGTCCCCTTAATTGTGGTTTCACCAGCCTATGATAGTCCATGTTTAGCTCCTTTCCTCATCAATCAATCCCTCCAGCTTCCTTGATGATCTTCTTTGTATTTTTCTCTATTTCCAATACTTTTGTCTGCATATCTCTAGTGCTGAGTTACCTAGCTCTGAAGACAGTATATTCTAGGTGCAGTCTTGCCAGCACCACCACATAGAGAAGGGACTCTCACCTTCCCAGTCACCCCAGGAATCCCTGTGTATGCTCCCAGAATCACGTGAGTTCTTTTGTTGCCATATCATTAGCAAACTCATATCCAATTAGCTGAATACTAATATCACCGGTCTCTTTCAGCTTCACTGAGTACTGAGAGTCTCTCCCATTTAATAGGTGTGTGGTGTGACTTTTAGACAATCCTTCTTCAATCTGGTAATTGATTGGAATTGAGACAAGTGAACTGGGAGTACATTTTTTATTATCCTATTTATAAAATGTGATGCAGTACATTTTGTTGTGAATGTTGTATGCTTTTATTCATAAACAAGGACACATTGTGCCTTCATTGTGTAAGGAATATGAGTCTGTGATTCATTAAAGCATCTTCTAGACGTAAATGGGCATCCTTCAATCATGCTCTCAAGGTTGTGCAACCCTGTAAAAGAAAGGAGTTAACCAGGAATGGATGACCCTAATTCTAATACCTACACAGTGCTTCTATTCAACTCCAGGATGAATACAGGGACAAGCAAGATCAAAAAGAGAGATGTTATGATGCCAAGAGAAACTTTGATGAGTTGCACCTTTATTATCTCTATTTCAAAGTTATGACAAGAAAGTCGTTTTTGGGTTTGGAATTTAAATGACTTCATAGCACTTCTACACCTCATTCATCATTTCAGATTTTAACAAACAAGCACATATGTTTTCAGGTTTGGAGGCCAAAAGATAGGTATATAAATCCTGAATAACTGGCCTGATTTTCAGAGGCCAAGACCCATAACTTCTGTTGCAGTCAGTTGGAGTTGCAGGTGCTCAGCAGCACTGAAAATCAGACCGCAAATGAAGGTGTTCAAATGTGGAGTTAGTTGCCTGACTTTAGATTTCTAAGTTTGTAAATGTTGGCCTCCTCCTCTGACAGTTATTACATTTCTATACTGATAGAAACCGACAGTTCACAAATGTGTAATCATCTTCCTTTCTATGTAAGTGATGGCTTCTCTCAATCTAGAAATGGGATCGTTGTCACTAGAACATTTGGTTTAAATGGGAAAATAGATAAATAACAAACATGAATATCCCTTACTCTACAAGTTTAAACATAGTAACTTATCTGTTTTAACTTAGATTGTAAGGATACTACCAAAAGTTCCCCAATTTTCATTTCTATTCCGAAGTTTCTTCTCCAGTTCTGCTTATTGTTCATAAGGGTTGATGCTGTTTTCCAGAAAGCCATGTGCTTGCAAACAAGTAGTAAATCTCAGAGTGAAAGAAAACTTATTTAAACTAAGTATCTTTTTAACCCAGAACACATTATTTGAAATAAACTGACACAGAAGATGAGGACTCAATGTCTTAACAGGACTGGGAATAGGATACAAAGCTTTTAATTTCTAGTTCACAGGTTTAAATACAGTACAGGATGGTAGTGATAAATCACATCCAAAGCAGTAAGTGATAAACATATGGGCTAAAAGAATATAAGCACTGCTGTACTGGGTCAGAACAATGGTCCATCCTGTCTCTGACAGTGGCCAGTACCAGAGCTTGGGGGGGAGGAAAACTGTACAGAACAGGGTAGTTGGAGTGATCCACCCCATATTCCCCTCCCAGCTTCTGACACTCACAGAGTTGCACCCCTGACTAATAGCAATTGATGAATCTATCCTCTATGAACTTATCTAATTCTTTTTTAAATCCAGTTATACTTTTGGCAATCTCAGCATCGCATGGCAATGAATTCCAAAGGTTAATTGTGCATTGTGAGAAAAAGTACTTCCTCTTGTTTGTATTAAACCTACTGCCTATTACTTTCATCAGGAGACCACTGGTTTTTGTATTGTTGGGAAGGAGAAGTAACCATTTTCTATATTCTACATACACTTTTTCTACATTCATGATTTTATAGACCTCTAGCATATCACCTTTTCGTTGTCTCTCTTCTAAGCTGAACAGCCCCATAATATTATTAGTCTCTTCTCATATGGAAGCCATTTCATACCTTGATCATCTTTGTTGTCCTCCTTTGCACTTTTTCCAGTTCTGCTGTATCCTTTTTGAGATGAGGTGATCAGAACCAGACACAGCATGCAAGATGTGGGTGTACTATGGATTGATATAATGGCATTATGATGTTTTCTGTCTTATTTTCTATCCTTTTCCTGATGGCTCCTGACATTCTGTGCATTGAGCTGAAGTTCTCAGAAAACTTGACTCCAAGATCTCTTTATTGAATATGGATGACTTGCTTCCTGACAGTGAAACTTCTCAAATTTTCCAAGAGAAACAAATTCTGTGATAAGACTGAAGTAGAAAATTAGAGGCCTGTTAACTTGACATCTCTAATACACAAAATAATGGAAGCTATTTTGAGGTTAAGTGGGTACATGTATTGTTCTAATCTAATAAAGGACAATCTGTACGGATAAGACTGTAAGAACTCTGTCCAGCCTCTTCATCTTCTGAAGGGATCAGACAACTCTAATAGCAATACATGAGATCAGATGCCATTTATTAACATTCCTGGATCGTTTTGGATAAAGTTCTAACCAATGCCTTTTCTCCAGCTGTGGGTTGTTTTCAGATGAGATGTCTCCAGCCTCAGAACTTAAAACTGGTGAAGACTGCTGAAACAATGGTTAAAAATGTTTTTTAAACAAACTATTTCAGTGAAAAGCCACAGTAAGGTTTCTTGGACCTGGAGTTAGTACAGTAACTTTTAACTTTTCTGGAGTTCTGAGTTCAAGTTCTCAAAAATTCTGGGGTCACACTCACAAAGGACATTAATTTGGATGGAGATCACTTGTAAACAATGCAACCACATTACAAAACCACCTCAGCATACTGCAAATGTGTCCTGAGAAGACTGGTCTGGAAGGATTCTATAGGGCCACACCCTAATCCACTAGGGATTGGAAACCAAAGAAACACTTAAAATCCATCAGACTTGCTTTTCTCAATAGTAAAAATGTGGGCACACATTCTGAGTTCTTTGTAAACTGTGACAGACATATATTTGTGCTGGTTTTGCTGGGGCCGTGATGTTTTCATCACAGTTTTGTTGTCATCAGTCACTAAAATGTTAGAAGCAGGATATAGTGATCAATATGGAGATGAGCACCAGTGAAGCATAGCCTTCTTCCAGCTTCCTGAGAAGCTTTGTGTTTGCAGAGGACCTCTCAGAGCTGAGCGGGCTGACTCAGAGGCAGGATCTGGAGTTTACACTGGTCCCAACTGACAGTTCCCATCCATTCATAATCACACTCATTGAAAAGACCAGGTTCTGCATAACCCTTTCCTATCTCTGCTCAGGAGAATCTTTTCACATAAATAACTTGCTTTCATTATGTAATATAAATTGCTCTTCCTGTTTATAAGCAGGCTCGGGCTTCATACTGCTGCCCCCAAAGGCAGAATCGACTGAAAGAGGCTTTTGTGGCAATAGCATATAATCTTATAATTGGATAAAATTAATCTGTTTGCAAGTTTCACAGAGGAGAGGAATTGATGATAGGTACCATTTTCTTTGTTTGTGGGGTTGGCTCTCTATTTCCCTAGATCCATTTTCATTCTGCAAAGGATGATAGCTACTGGAGAGACATAGACTCATAGACTCATAGACTCATAGGTCAGAAGGGACCAATATGATCATCTAGTCTGACCTCCCGCACAAGGCAGGCCACATCCAGGCTGGTGGTGGATGGAGCTAACATGCTGGAATTCCCCAGGCCAAGTGGGGCTTGAATGATGACAGTGATGCGACTGGCAGAATATTTTGGAACCTGCTCTATTCTGACATTTTATAACTTAATGTTGAGCATAGTCCGCTGATTCATAGGGTTGCTAAATCTAGGAGGGGAAAGAACTGCAGTTTATTGGACAAGACCTCTTGTGGACAGCACCACTGCCTAACTATCAGTGAGGAATATTTTGCATACATTTTAGAAATTGAATTACTCTTTCTCCACAGAGGGTACAGAAGTCTCTGCAGCCCCAGGGCAGCAGCTACTCATATACCTACACTTCTGTTGGCACAGGTCAATAACAAGCATGCTTATCACCATTCTTTGATTAGCGGGCACACAGGTTAGTTATGAGGAATGGTACATTCTTACAGAAACATCATTTCTCTGATAAAATACATACACATATTGTTCACATCTTCTCCCACCCATTCCACTTCCACACTCATTAGCTGTATACCACATGCCCTCCTCTCAAAGATGCTCCCGAGGACTGCATATAGCACCACATTTTGAGCATTTTTTCTTCCATATTTAATAGTATTTAATGGATTATTTTCACGTCACAAAGCAAGTATATAAATGGCAACATTTGGCATTCTCCAGTGAAGCACTATTGACGGGGTAGGGTCAGCTGTCACACAACAACAGCAAAGTTAGTTATTTTCATATTATTAGAAGAGGAACCTTACAGAAGGTGTTTTATTGGGATATAGAGCCCATCATATCTGGGTCTCTGGTTTTGTCCTCAGGCTGGGCCAGTTGTTGGTTGTTCTGTGGCACACGGTTTGTGAAATGAGTGCATGGATGGCAGTCCAGTCCCTGTTTTCACTGTTGACCTCAGAAAAAACACTGTGATGCAAATCGGTAGCCCAACCAGGGCTGCTTGCTCAGTTGCTTGTGCCTGCCCAGCAGTGGATGCTATCTGGGGTTCTTTGCTCAGTGCCCCCCTCTGGCTTCCAGCTTTGGACTCAGTGACCTGCACTCCCATTCTTGTTTATTCATTTGTTGTCCCACAGATTCAGCTGAGACCTGGATCTATTGGCTCCTCCCCTTAGGCTGGGGGAGGGGACATTAGATTGTTGCACCCACCTATTGGATTGTTGCACCTATTCCCCCTCCCCAAGCCTCAATAGGTGCTTGTACCCACCACGCAGTGGGCACTGTCTGGGGTTCTCTGCTCAGTGTCCCTGCCCACCCCCTTCCTGCTTTTGACCCTGTGATAATCACTTCAGTCCCAGTTTTTTTCATTTGTTGTCCCCTGAACTTTCTTGAGAGCTGGGTCCAGTAGCTCCTCCCCTTGGGCTGAGAGGAGGGGCCTTTAGATATGGGCAGGCTTGCACCCACCCATCCCCCAGAACCTCAACAGGTGCCCCTGCAGTGGCACTGAGGTGAGTCAACATTCAGCCATGCAAGAACAACCCAGCCGCACTGACTTACCCGTTCAGTGGAACCTGCAGTGACTCAGCCGTCAGGAGTGCGGCAGCAACCTGTCCCTGAGCTGAGCCTGGGTCAAGTGACTCGAGGCTCAGGTATTTCTCCAGCCATGCCAGAGCTGTAGATCAGTCTGTCCATCAGCACTACTTGGCCAGGAACTGTCCTGCTGCCTCGCAGTCTCAGACACTCAAGACATCTTGTCCTGCCTCAGCTTTGCCCAAGCCTTGTTTCAGTCTGTGTCCTTGCTCTACTCCAACCTTGCGCCAGCCCTGTTACTGATTCACTCCAGCCTTGCCTCTGTTTTCTGACACTCCCTGGACCCTCAGACTGACTACCCAGCTTTAACCTGTCTTGTCTGTGGACTCGGATCTCAGTTCTGATCCCAGCCTTTCCCCAGCTCTCGGTTCCAGTGCCATCTTTGGCCTAGTCCCGACCCTTCATCCGGCTTTGACCTCTGTTCCAACCACTAGGCCTGACTATAAGAGGCAGCACCTGACAAACACAGCTGCAGCTGAGTCTTTTGTCCATTCTACTTGGTATTCCCAGCATAAAGGCCAAGGTTTGAATGGGCCATAGAGGCTGAAGTCTCACCTCATGCACATGCATTACACTGCCATCTGCAATTATGTGCTTATATAACTTTTTCTATTAAGATACTATTTATTATATTTACAACAACCCATATTGTCTTTTGGAGACCTGTCTCTCTCTCAGATCCTACACACATATGCAGTGCAGCCAATCTCCTCTACAAAGAATGGTAAAAGTAATTTTAAAATCCACAGTTGAACTGCCTCTGTACAAAGTGCAATTTTCAGAGACTCTGGTCTGGACCAAATTCTAGCCAGGTTTTCAGATTTGGCATTCCTTCACAAAAAGGGATGTTTCCATACAAAATGTTATCTTCTGGCTTTCAGCTGTTTCAGCACAGATGCTGTCCATAAACGTTGCTTGAATTGTTTATAATGGGAATAGCCTTGATTTTCTTTTACTCCCCTTGTTCTAGAAATGGCTGTCCCACCCTTCCTCAAACTAACAAAATAATTCTACCTTAGGCAGAAAGGAAGTTTAGAAAATTTCTTCTCTAAAGATGTAAATTTCAGAAATATATGATCAGCTGAAAACAGGAGGTTGTGATGGAAACAATCACCTAATCTTAACTATAGCTGTTGCTAGTGCTTCTGTTATAATGGCCCAGATTTTCAAAAGAACTCAGCTCCTACTGAGGGACCCTATTATTAGTAATAACTATTCATATTATGATAGTGATCAAAGGCCCTAGTGATCCATTTGCCAAGTACAAACACAGGAAAGAGACAATCCTTGCACTAAAGGGCACCTAAATAAGTGGTCAGATTTTCAAAAGAGCTCAGCATTGTCAGTGCTTGTTGAGTGTAGAACACCTTTGAAAATCTTGCCCCAGTTTTGGATGCTGAACCACTTGAAAACCTGGCCCAATGTGTCACTTTGTATTTTCTGTCTAACTTAGATGTCCAAATCCTTTTGGATAGGGACAGTATCTTACTCTCTGTATTATATGTGGCAGAGCATAAGGATGGAGCTCACTAAAAGGTAAGAATATTCATATGAAAAATCCAAAATACCTATTCCATCTACACATTTGCATATGGGACATTGGTCCTGAAATACCCTCCTTTCCCATGGGTCACCCCAAATGCTATTTGTTATTTGGATGTATTTTTAATTATTTTGCACTTAAAACAATTGCTTTTCTGCACTAGAGGACAGTCAATCTAATTGCAGTAAAGCCGTTTCTTCTCTGTTTGGATTTGAGTTGAGAATCTGACTTCGGGCTGTTGCACAGTATTAGACTCATTCAGTAACAATTTTGAGAACTTAGAAGTGGGTGTTAATTTACCTAGGCAGCTTTAGTGTGTGCCTGTAAGGCTGAGCGACAGCCAGCTCCTACCAAAAGGATGAGTGATGTTCAATGAAATAACATCCACAACAAACAAGACACTTTCATCTTCCTGGGTATTTTCTTCCGGAGCCAGGCCCGCAGATTCCTACTAATAAATGTTTTCAGCATTTGCTGTTGCCAAAGAAAAATTGCCCCAGCCTAATTTTCAGGAAACATCACTGTTGTTCTAAAGTGGTTCTGTAACCCTGTGATAGGAGGTCCCCTATAAGACCTGCAACAGCTGCTGATTAGTGACACTAAATAAATCTCCTTGTGTAGAATCTCTTTTGATTTTCTGAAGGGCTCCTGCTTTTTTTAGATGAGTTAAGCTTTCTTGATGATGGATTAAAAATGCTGAGTAATTTTTAAATAGATTTTTGTAATTGTAAAACAGACATTGTAGTTTCTCTGCAAGAGATTTTTTACCTTCCATCTTCCATGTGTTGACGGCCTCTCACATTTGCTTGTTCGATGCAAATGAATGAACCAGGACAAAGCATTATTTTACAAAAAAATTTCATACCTTTTTGTTTTACATTTTTCCCATTCCACTAGAATAAATTCATGATTTGTACAAGAAACAGATAAAGCGATAAGGCTGAGTATGTTAATTCCATCTAGTAACCATGCTTACTGTGGATGAATCTTTAATAGCACCTTAAAGAGATGCCACTATAAAGCCCTTTAGACCTTTAATTTGCCACATCATTAGTTATGAACTAGTTGGGAATGTCCTCCAGTATCCAAGAATATAACTTAAAACCTCTACAAGAATATAAAACACAAAATTAAACTGAAACAGCTACAAATCTTTTAGATCCCAAGTCAAGCCAATACTTTGTCCTTTTAACTTCCCATCCATTGGCAGTAAACAGATGACACCTAAAAACACTTCCAGAAATTGTGTGTATTTTGTTCACTCCCTGGATTACACTGATGCACAAACAAGCAAAGTAAATCAAAAGCAGCCACATTGGTTCCTGCTGTCCTGAAAACAAAGGAGAGTGGTCTTTGCAATGCTAATTTGACCCATTTCACCACATCCAGATAGCACATAACATGCCCTAGTGCTCCAAAAGCAATCTCACAACCAAACTATCTATAATGTGATTTTTTTTTTAAACAGAAAAAGCAGTTTAAAAAATCTGGAGGCTATTGGAGATGAGCCTGTCATTATTTTAATTATATTGGGGTAGTTGACATATCTCTAGTGTTCATCTTTCTTCATGGTGTCCAGTGAGGGAGCTTGCCCCTAAAAAAAGTAGATATTCTGCAGTTCTTGCAAATTCTCAGCAAATAAGTACAATTTCAGCGTTGATTGCTTTTGAGACATATTCTGTGTGCCCCTATGAAAGTTGCACTACACCTAATTTAGTCTTTGAAAGGAAAGCTATCTGAGCACTGAAAAAGCTGATCATGCATGAGAAAACTGCCATCCTTAGAGAACTCCTCGTGGCTCACATGCACTGAAGTGTCAAACCAGGTACCACAGAGAGTAGAATACATCTTTTTTTTTTTTTTTTTAATTTGGCCATACTTACTAATCTCCTAAAAGAAACAGAAATTCATCTCTTTGCAGTTAGTCAAATAGAGAAGCAGTATTGCTTAAATCTCTTCTTGGATATAAATAATATCAAGTTCTCCTCAGGCTCCCAAAAAGATTTCAACAGTTAGTGACTATAACTGAATTCATTGGCTTGTTTGACACTAACGGGGTTGTGTAAGAACACAACTGCTGTGTATGTTTAGATTTTCAAAATGACACCAGATTTTCTGTCAATGAAAAACAACTCTGTTTATATTCATTATGACTAATGCAGCAAGAAATTTAGATTCTTGGTCATAGTCAATTTTTAAACATTGGCATGGTTCAGTAACAAATTGTAGAATTCCCTTCTGTCTATTGGTAATTAGCACCCAGGAATTTAAAATGCAGCTAGCTGCCAGGTTCCTATGACTGGCTGCTGTTTACAAAGATTGTTGGAAACTCTCACCGTCCTTTTCTGTTAATGCTGATGCATCTCCTGCCTTTTCCCACTATCACATGGCAAATCTACAGTCCCTGAGCTTGTTGTATACTCTGAGGTGCTTGTTTTCCATCCTGACTTCAACCAATTAGGTGGGTGCAATTTATTGTTTGTCTCTCAAAATACCTTCCTCTTTTCTTCAATAAGTTGATAAGATGGCAACACTCTTGATAAACAGAAGTCAGTGAACCCTCATTGGGCAGAATACAGTTGACTGGACAAAAATATTGCAAAAATATAAGATGAATTGTGAACGTTCATTCAAATGAAACCTGCATATTTACTCGGAGAACATTCATTATTATATTAATTTTCTATTAACACTTGTAGAAGTGAGTTTTGTTGGCAAACTTCTTTGTGGAAGGAGAAAGTGTTGTGAATATTTGTAAGAATGGGTTTTCATCCTAGAGGTGTTTACACAGTTATCTTGATGCCTGGCACTGACAGTGAATTAGGAATAACCAATATTTGAAGGCAATATGTAGGCAGATGTCTCTTCCCATCAACTGTTCACTGAGTAATTTCAAACAAAGTACAAATTTGCAAATGTCAAAATTTGTTCAGAGGTAATTCACAAAAGGGGGGGATTAATTCAATAATGGGTTAATGGGGCACAGTGTGCTAAGCCCTGCATGGCAGATAACAGAGGCTCCAACAGTGTATGGATTTAGGGGCAGTTACTGGACAGTATCTAACCATGGGATGCAGTAAGCTGTCCAGCATGAAAGAACTTCGGGTGTTCAGTGTTGAAAGGGAATGGGGCCCATGCTCTGGCTCTCAAGGATGTTGTCTTCAGAAGAGTTGCACTAGTTCAGTGTGCAGTCCCAAGAATTCTATGGGTGGAGGAAGTCAAAGGAGTTTTGTCATTTACACTGTAGATTTGTACATTTCTTTGGAAATCTGTACAATTCATGTGCCAGCATTGACATGGGATAGTTCTGTCATGCCAGCTAATAGATTAGAGAACAAATGTAAAACGTACGGTGGATGCCTGTGCCACCCGTAGAAAGTTCTGAAAAGTGAATGAGGAAAAACAGGCTCAGCAGCAATCTGTGAACTCTGTAATAAGGTATATAAAACAGTCTCCGATGGAGCTCTACCCCTGACTGCTCAACATGTGTGTTTTTAATGGGCCACGAGATTTACTGTAGCACCTCCCGCAATGGAGTAAGTTTAAGTGAAATGCTAGGGCATTTGTTGCACATCTGTAGTGCCATATAGATGCTGCTGTTCTGAGCACGGATAGTGTGCCCTGTAAGAAGCAAGTGAAAGATCCTGAAGGCGAGGTTCTACTTATATGATGATCTACTAACAATATTTAAACAACACTTCATTCAGTTGTACATGGTTTTAAAAATCTGTATCTCTTAGAATATCTCTAAGTAGTATTTAAAATCAGAGACTCTACAATTGTTTTTTGCAATATATGTTGCTTTAAACTTTTTTCTGGATTTTCTTCTGATATACTTGAATATATATGAGTATTTGCTACTATTAGTGACCACATTGTGCTATGTGTTTCCCAAACACAAAAGAAAGCATGGTCCATGCCTTGAAGAATTTCACATCTGAATGCTGTTGGCAAAAGACAATCTGTAAATCCAGTTCAAATGTTTTCTTATGCACAGTCTGTGACTGTCCTTGGAAATATTTCCGGTCTCTGCTCTCACCTTTGCATCAGACATTCCTTCACATTCTGGGCATGAGGCAAACTAGCCCTTTCCTTTGAAAAGGAGTCCTGAGAACTAGGTGGCACCTCATTATCTCAGAACTGTTGCCTTGTTGCATATACAGCAGATTCTACCATCCTGTCCTAAGTAACAAAAGACAGTTGAGAATTATTGGTTTTGTACAAATTGGGAATATTAAAGCCCCGTAAAAAATCTTGATGTTTTTCACAGTAACAATTTTTATGTTTCATTGGGGTAAAATAGAAATGACTGGACAATAAAGCATTAAAGAATGTGCTTTGAATGTGGGCATTTTAAGTGAAGTATTCGGTTAGGCGCTTAGCATAATGAGCCTTTGCATTTTTTTGTTATAAGAATAAAAACTATTGGCCTTATACTAACCCATTTTCCCAAAGTGTAAATTTTAACCTATATGATCAAATTAAGAGTGTAGGGAAGGATAAAAAAGGAAGACTCCGGGACAGTGCTAGGAGACAGGATTTTAAAACACCAACAAGAAGCAGTGTGGTCTGGAGATCTGAGTGCACAACTGGTACTCAGGAGGCCTGGTTTCTGGGCCCCATGCAGTGGATTTGCTGTGCGATCTTTGGCAAATTATGTAAACAATCTGAGGCTTGATTTTCCCCATCTGTGAAGTGATGCTGATAACTTCATTCACTTTGAGTGAGGCATTTTGAGATCTGTTGTTGTCATTTATATTATCGATAGTATCCAAAGACCCCATTGTACCTGTGCTATGCAAACACATATTAGGAACATTCCCTGCTCCTAAAAGTTCACAGTCTAAAAAAAAAAGTCTTTCCAATACATTATCGGAGACTTCAGGTATTAATGAAGTATGAATTCAGGTCTGAGTACTGAACCACTAATTGACTAGGAACAGAAAGAAACTTCCCTTACAGGGCAGTTATTACATAGTTGTCTATTAGGAAATTTTTTGCACATTATTTCGAAGCATCTAGGACTGGCAGTTGACACAAGCAAAATACTGGATAGGTGGAACCCTAGACTGATAGTCTGGCATTTCCTATGTTCCTAAAATACTGTGAAAAGTGAAGTCAGAGCCTCTGGTTTTACAAATGTAGCCTTGTTTGTAATTTTCAGAATTTCTAAGGACTCTGAATTCTTGGTTCTTGGTCATGCTGTTTAGGTCCTCTAGTTCTTATTCAGCTTCTGACTTTTCATTTATAGCTGTGCTTACCAAGTTGTATTTGGAAGTTAGGTGAATTTGCCTGAGATCACATAGCCTTTGTCTCCTCAGAATTAGGAGATACTATTTATGTCATGCAGCAGCTCTTTATACTTGTGAAATTCTGAACACACACTATTAGAGGACCAGTCTTGCTCCCACTTTTGCTGTGGCTGCTATATTTCATTGCCCCATAAATAGAATATGGTAAATATCAAATAGTGCAACATCAGTCAACTACACTACAGTTCACAAGATTCTATGAAAGCTATAATTTTTGCTGGGGAGAACTGCACAGACTGGAAATGCTTATAGATGGATATTTACAGTAAAGGCCTTCAAGAGGCCTGATTGAATATCTCTAGAGTAACATTTTTAATGTAAAGAGTACTGTTGATTTGACCATAGAACTATGCATTTTGAGAGTTTTACTAGAAGGATTCCTGGGAATGAAACTAGCTTGCAGTGCTGAAGGTCTTGTCTTGGATGTTGGGTTAACTATGAATGGCATCTTAACTGCAAGTACTTTCAACTATCTGTCTTTGCCATGTTTCACAGCTTTCAACAATACAAAAGCAAGAAAGAATAAGATGTAAAAAGATCTGTCTTCTATAAACATGACTATCATACATGATGAACATTTTTATTCTGTGAAAGTTGTGGACACTCCTAATGAGCTTCTTTATGTTCATTTGTACTAAATTATCAATTTAAAAGAAATCAAGAATCACTTCAGCATCTCATGTAGTCCCTTGTAGTATCACTATCCTTGTTTTCATGTTCCAGTTTTCTAGAAAATGCTGCCTTTGTTTTTTATCTTCCACCTGAAGATAAAATTGGAAAAATTGATTTGGTGGTTTCCTTCTTTCCTCTTTATTCAAGAGAAGCTGTGAAATTTGCCATTTGTTTACTTTGGTCAGTCCTCGAAATCTGTGGTCATCCATCCTAATTTACAGGATCTGACTGTTAAACCTGAAGATAAAGGGAAAAGACAAATGAAGCAGAGTGAGATGTAGTTCCTCAGAGATGGAAATTATTAATTAGTCTTATTACCCAGAATTTGTCAGTCTGGTAATCCTTCACTATGCAAAGTGCTTTATTCCTCCAATACTATGTTCTGTCAGCTTTGCTAAACAATGGCTTTGAATACAAAGACTAAACAAAATGGTTTGGTTGCCATCTTTAGTTGTCAAACCAAACAAATGCTGTTCTCCCTTGTATATGTCAACTTTGAAAAGGCAGAAAGAAACAAAAACCTCCTTAGTTTACATTCTGCTTGTTTATAATTTGGGGCTTTTATCCAATTATTCATGTTTGTGTAATCTTCTGTTGACACTGCACCCATAATAAAATAATCATTTTTAAAGCACAAGATATGATCTTTTTCAGAGCAAAAGACAAAAGTTTGCCTTGAGGAAACATTTTCTTTTTTGCCATTGAAGACACTGAAAGAATCAAGGGTAAAATATGAATCAGAATTTGAAAACAATGAAAAAAGTAAAATGTTATCAAGCATCGCCAAAACATAGATAGTTTTTAGATCTTTCCTTTTTAAGACAGACTGCTTATAAAACAACACTGCCACCATTGCTCCAGGGAGCTGAGTTCTGGAGATTGGTTCTTGGGAGCTCCGAAAAGCTGAGCTCTGAACTAGAGGAGAAGTCAAATATTTGACATTTTCATTAGAACAAACTAAAAATGATGCAAAGATTGAAAATCAGAAATTTGAAGGAAACAACAAGTGAAAGAGAAGCAAAGGCGCTAGGCCAGAGAATAGTGAATTTGGTGCCCATACTAAGTAACGTTCAGCACTGCTCAGTATTATTTCTTGATGGTGTTTCATGCTTACTGTCCACTGTCCAGCTCCTAGCTGCATCATTACCTTACTTCCCCACTTCTTGTTTCCTAGACTGAATGCTGCTTCCATCTCAAGTCCTTCCCACTCCCTGCTATTGCTGCCAGAGTTTGGTCATTGTTCATTGACTCTCTGGGATGAGTATATGTGTTGACAATATTAACTTTTAGCCCAGCCAGTCTCAGTTAGGTTCCCCACCTTTCTCTCCTGGCAGAACAGCGTTAATTCACTATTTTCCTAGACCAACCTGGAATTTAAAGTCCTAGAAATTAAATCTGAGACTCCTCCATAATATACCAGCTGAAACACTTTACAGTTATCATTAACATAAAAAAAAATGAAAAGCAACCAATTTCTCTTTGCGAGCATTCAGTTGCTGCAAGTCTGCTATTTGTCATCCTCTCTTTCAATCATTTTCTTGGTCTCCCCGAGGCATGTCAGTGCAATCGCATCTCTGCCATGAAAGAGAGGAGGAAGGAGGCCTACTGTCGCTGCCAACACTCTTGATAGGCATTGAAAATCACACACTGCAACAGCTGCTCTTGTTCTCTCTGACACTCTCTCCTGTTTACCTCCTTTTAAACTGTCTCTTTTATTTTGCAGCTGTACGGCATGAATGCAGAAAGAGCTCCTGAGCCTCTGTGAAGCACCCTAACCTTGACAGGCTTTACTTAACCTTTTAGATTCTGAATCTCCCTAATGTTCATTGGAGCTGGAAACGTATGGCTTTGTGTTTGTGTCTCCAGTATTAAAATCTATCTTTTGTGCTCCTCCTACTAGTGAAGACCCCAACCTAATGACCCTTTACTTTGTGCTGAATCCCCAGCAGCCAGACTATGCCCAGCCAGAGTGAGTATGCTTGGGCCAGCTTGCCTGGGTCAAGGGCAGGTGCTGTGGTGACAGGTCCTGTAGGAATTTTTGACAGATGGATGGAGAGATGCTCCATGGATAGCAGCAGCAGTCACCCCTTATGAACATAGGAGTGGCTTTTCAGTCCATAATGGGGCTTACGTGGGGATGTCTCAGGCAAATCTCATTTCCTATTCAAGGAGTCCATGTCCAATAATCGCTAATCTCTTATTTTGACCTTTTCCCATGGTGAGCAGTGTAATCAGGAGATGTGAGAGGAAGCAATGAAGGATGTGAAGCAGTGGGCATCAGGCTGGAGCCACTGATGCTCTGTGGCCACACTTTCTAACCCCAGGGTAAAAGCTTTGTAATGAAAGTGTGACATTGCTTTGGGGGCTAGCTGGACTTCCCTGAAACACATGTGAATCTTCTCTCTCTTATTATTTAAATGAAGAGTATGTTTAAATTATTATTTTATTTCTCAAATGTCTGCATTCTCTGATGCAGCGATTCATAGAATCATAGAATATGAGAGTTGGAAGGGACCTCAAGAGGTCATCCAGTCCAACCCCAGCTCAAAGGAGGATTATCCTCAGCTAAATCATCCCGGCAAGGGTTTTGTCAAGCCTCAGCTTAAAAACCTCTAAAGATGGAGATGCCACCACCTCCCTAGGTAACCCATTCCAATGCTTCACCACTCTCCTAGTGAAAATTTTTTTCCTAATGTCCAGCCTAGACCTCCCCCACTGCAGCTTGTTCTGTCATCTGCCACCACTGAGAACAGCCTAGCTCCATCCTCCCTGGAACCCCCTTTCAGGTAGCTAAAGGCTGCTATCAAATCCCCCCTCGTCCTTCTCTTCTGCAGACTAAACAGGCCTAGTTCTTTCAGCCTCTCCTCATAAGTCTTCTGCTCCAGCCCCTGAATCATTTTTGTTGCCCTCCGCTGGACTCTCTCCAACTTGTCCACATCCTTTTTGTAGTGGGGGGCCCAAAACTGGACACAGTACTCCAAATGCGGCCTCACCAATGCCGAATAGAGGGGAATAATCACTTCCCGCGATCTGCTGGCAATACTCTTACTAATGCAGCCCAATATGCCATTAGCCTTCCTGGCAACCAGGGCACACTGCTGACTCATATCCAGCTTCTTATCCACTGGAACCCCCAGGTCCTTTTCTGCAGAACTGCTGCCTAACTCGTCGGTCCCCAGTCTGTAGCTGTACATGGGATTCTTCCGTCCTAAGTGCAGGACTCTGCACTTGTCCTTTGTGAACCTCATCAGATTTCTTTTGGCCCAATCCTCCAATTTGTTTAGGTCCTTCTGTATCCTATCCCTCCCTTCCAGGGTATCTACCACTCCCCCTAGCTTAGTGTCATCTGCAAACTTGCTGAGGGTGCAGTCTACCTCCTCTTCCAGATCATTAATGAAGATGTTGAACAAAACTAGCTCAGGACCAACCCTTTGGTCACTCCACTTGTGACCGGCTGCTAGCTAGACATGGAGCCGTTGAGCCCTTTGCTCTAGCCAATTCTCTATCCATTTTGTAGTCCATTCATCCAACCCATACTTTTTTAACTTGCTGATAAAAATATTGTGGGAGACTGTATCAAAAGCTTTGCTAAACTTAAGGTATATCACATCCACTGCTTTCCCCTCATCCACAGAACCAGTCACCTCTTCATAGAAAGCAATCAGGTTGGTCAGGCACGACTTTCCGTTGGTGAATCCATGTTGACTGCTCCTGATCACCTTCCTCTCTTTTAAGTGCCTTAAAATGTATTCCTTGAGGACCTGCTCCATGATATTTCCAGGGATTGAGGTGAGGCTGACAGGCCTATAGTTCCTTGGATCCTCTTTCTTCCCTTTCTTGAAGATGGGCACTATATTTGCCTTTTTCCAGTCATCTGGGACCTTCCCCTGTTGCCACGAGCTTTCAAAGATAATAGACAATGGCTCTGAAATCACATCAGCTAACTCCCTCGGCACCCTCGGGTGCATTGCATCTGGCCCCATGGACTTGTGTATGTCCAATCTTTCTAAATAGTCCTGGACTTGTCCCTTCAGCACTGCGGGATGTTCACCTCCTCCCCATTCTATGCCGCCCAGTGCAGTAGTCTGGGAGCTGACCTTGTCTGTGAAGACAGAGGCAAAAAAGGCATTGAGTACCTGAGCTTTCTCCAATCCTCTGTCACTAGGTTGCCTCCCCCATTCTGTAAGGGGCCCACACTTTCCTTAATCTTCCTCTTGTTGCTAACATACCTGTAGAAACCCGTCTTGTTCCCCTTCACGTCCCTTGCTAGCTGCAACTCCAATTGCGCTTTGGTCTTCTTGATTTCATTCCTGCATGTTCAAGCAGTATTTTTATAATCCTCCCTAGTCATCTGTCGAAGCTTCCACTTCTTGTAAGCTTCTTTTTTGCCCTAGAGAATTAATTAATTTACTTCCCAAAGGTTTACCTGCTTGAAAGTAGTTAGACTTTCTTACAACTTGTCACCGCCAACTCTTTTACTTAAAACTAAATTTCACCTGGTCAGCTCTGGGCAAGATATTTCCCTTCAATAAGCTCCTTCCTTAAATTCATCTATTTCATTCTGATGCTATTGTATATGACATATTCCAAAATCACCCTGTTTAGTTTTACAGAGTAAGTCCCCTTGATGTATTTAAACTAAGAAATGCCCTCACCTGAATATCACACTGCTCCATGCTGTCAGTATTCATGGAGATCTAACAATCCTTCTTCTACTGTGTTGTCGCATAGCTACTCAGTAATTTATTTTCATCCAAGTATTCTCTCCTGGAAACAGGGAAGCTTCCCACAGAGTTTTCTCTACCTCTTCCTCTGGCATAAAACCATTAATCAATTCTAAATTCCCTTAAATTGGTTCAACTTTCAAAATGTTTTAAGCTGAGTGTTGAGTCCATGACTCCTCCCCTAGGCTGGCCTCCATAATCTTGACTTTTGGCCGTCTGACTCATTCAGAGAGTTTTCTGCCTGTTCCCAAGTTGGAATTTCACAGTGCAAACCTCTTGTGTGTCATGAGCAAGTTGTGATCTCCAGATCTTCAGACTCTTTTACTCTCCTTATTTATAGCTCCCTTTTTTCACCTGCTGACAATTTGAAGTTTGCTTTTCATCAGCCTCATGTTCTTTGCTATTTGCACTGTGTGCCCCATAGAACAGGGTCTCCTGTAGAAATCTCCCTCCCCCCCACTTCCTTCTACTCTCATTTGATTCCCTGTAACAAAGAAAGAAGCCAGACATCATCAAATGCTGACTGCAGAAACTCAGCAGCCTTTGAACAGAATGAGTGGCTACCCCCAGGGAAGAGGAACCCTCTCACTCAGAGGGATGCCATTCCACAGTCTATATCAGGCGTTGCTCCCACACTGATATTTGAACTAGAGAATCCTTGTGTTGGAAGGAGTGGTTGTAGTGAATGTGGTTTCAAATGTCCCATGCTTTAGATTTGTCTGGTGAAGGTTATAGATTATAACGGTAAAGGTTGTAGACTAGCTTAATATAGAATTGAATTGCACTGCATTTTAGAGCTGTCTATTACTTTGTAGTGGTCATTACTCTGAAGACTCATCATTCCCACATCTGAGTGTGTGTGAATGTGAAAGAAGGAGGGAAGGTGAACAAAATAGGAATAAGGTGAAAAAATGTTAGAGGAAGAGGCAGGGTGTATGAGGGTCCATTTGGGAGAGTCTCTCTAGTATGTCTGTTCTTATACATTTGTTAAGAGTTCCAGCCTTTTGAAGCTCACTTGAAGAGCCCCAGTCTGGCTTTTTTTCTGTAAACTTTCTCACAGCAACAAACTATACTGATTAAAATTGGAACTGCAGCTCAGGCTGGGACCCCTGCTCCTTTTATAAGTCACGATATCTTCAAAGCACAAGATGAGTTTGACATGTGCAGGATGAGTTAAATGGAGACTACAGTGAAATGCAGCAATAACCCTCTGCTGATATTCCTGTGAAGGGAAGACAGAGGATTTCAAATGAACCATTACCTAGGAGACGGGAAACATCTTAGCAGGAATGTGCATTATCTTTTGTAAAGTTTTTTTACAATAGATTTTTAAAATTTATTTATTAATATACTTGCTGCATTTTTTTTCTCAGAATTTGGCTAGGAACGCTAAATGTATATTAGGCAGTTTATATTCTGAGAGAGAAGTGCCAATGGCTACATGATTAAAAACAATTTCCAACCGTTTGGAACATAGAAACTTTATTTTAGCTGAGATTTCTGCTATTTTTGTATCACCCCCACCTTTTAAAAAGAAAATCAAGAATTCATTCCCTGGATATATGAGAAGGCTGACATTAATGCAGGCAAACTAAAATGCAATCAAAGTACTTAGGTGTTGCTCAAATAATCTCTTGTCATTTGTGAAAGAAGAGATGCTTTTCCCAAACTGTTTTGAGACATGTGCTGGTTTCTAATCAAGAGGAATTATTATAGAGGTAACATAAAAAAGTCCAAAACATGGATGATTCCTGAAAAATTGGAAAGCAGATTTTATGCTTTTGGCTCTTTGTGGAAACGATGTACCATTTGCACTTTACATCTGACTTGGGAGATTGAAAACAGCATATCTGTCACTTTATAGTAGCTGTAATACTGCCATGTGCTATTGGCTCCGCTCATGTAACAAAGGATAGCAGCACATGACAGAACCAACAAAATGTTACCAGGCAGCAGTTTGTTTAAAATTCTGGCAGGGCTGATGCGACACTGGCATTACGCAAATAGATGACTATTGGTCTATTTTCAGTAACTTATACCATGAGCACCTGCATTGACTAAAACATATTTTGCCTCAATAGCTATGAAGGGAGAGAAAACAGGATTAGTTCAGCAATGTCAGGGGACCTACTGAGATAGTGTCTGCATAGTGCAGATTACAATTTTAAGAAGGTATCCATCCAGGACTGGAAGTGGCGTTCGGGACTAAATTGCCTTTGCTCACATGCTCCGTCCATCTGCTTGTTTAATGGGGTCTCACATGCTGGGCTTCTGTATGTTTTCAGATTCTGCTCTGCTTTCTGGGTCTGTGAGGCTATCACAGTTGTTTTTCTTGCAGGAACCAAATTGTACGACAGCACAGCTATGCTGGAAATGGAATAAACCAAAGACTCCAAGACATTTATTATTATTCTCTGTATATTGAGGATTAGGTTTTTGATGACATTTAAATTGAATCCTAATACTATTTAGAAATATATAATACACTAAATTTATTTCACCTCAAGTTTGAGCTAATGGTTTATTAAATTATGTACTTCACTGTAGCAAATTTCTGCTTCCTAGAGCAGGCTATTTAGACTTAAGAAGGTGATGATTTTGCTGTTCTCAGCTTCACGCTGGCTAAGAAATTACTGTAGCAAACTTTAGATCAATGGATTTCTGAACATACTGTACTGTAAATTTAAACTCCACCTTCTCTGGAAAGAAATCATCTGGGATTGTGGTGGAGAGTTTGCAGCGACTTAATGAAGGAGCTTTCAACCTGTATGTCTCCAGGGCCCTCATGCTCTTTGGTGCCCCTATTGCAATGAAAGTTGTTGTTTATAAGCTAAAATTATATATGCATTTGAATGTTTGTAAAATATTTAGTGTTATCATACCTGACTAACGTTGCACATGTCCCTTTCTTTTCCTTGACCCACAGGGTAATTATGAGGAAGGTGGACTACTGATTCTGAGTTTTTGTCACAGTGTGGTTTGGTTCAGTGAGAAATAAGGTCATATGATTACTGAAAGAGGTCATGTGATCACCTAACGATGGGCAAAGCCAACTGTGATATAATAAAGAAAACTGATAACTCATAGGAAATAAAGGAGCTGTCAGAGGCACTTTGCTGAGGATATGTACAAGATTGAGTGGGAAAAGGAATTTCCTTCACCTCCTCACAAGTGATTATGCTGGCATGTGTTTAGTTCAGTTAGAATAGATACATTCGCTTCTCTGCCAGATGCTCTGACTGTGTTGCTTCTCTCTTTGAATCCCATCACTGGCTTCAGGTTCAAGCTTCTCATCTTTGTCCTTAAAGCCCTACACAACTCCAATGCTATCTTCAGCTCTTTTCTCATTACCTTCTGCTCCCCGCTCACTCTTCCTCACTTCTCCTAAGCCTTTAGCCTAACTGTTCTGCTTTACTCTGCCATTTAAATGTAAGGAAGACTCTCCCAATTGGTTAGTAGAGTCTTCATCTTGTTGAGTATAAGGAGGGAAGAAAAATGTCTAAATATGTGAAGTGCTTTCCTGGATCACAAAGATCCAAGAGGTCACTGGAGTCCCAGGGCCTGTCTCTTCTTTGCACTTGGGCCCCTTTACACCTACTTTATGTCCTCTTTAGGATGCTTTAGATTGTCAGAGAGGCATAAAGGGACCTAAGTAAAGGAGAATCAGACCCCCAAAGCTTTACAGAGATTTGTCTAGATGTCAGACATCTTTAGTATCCTCCTCCTTCCATCAGCTTTACTTCTTTATCCTGCTGCCCCATGTGCTTGTGATCATCTCCTTCTTCCTGTACACAAATCAACCATCTTGTTTTCATTCAAATCCCAATTAAAAAATACTCTTCTGATACAAAACCTTTCAGCAGTGATCTTTCCTAGACATGGACATTGCTTTAGTCTTGCACCATCACCCCGTACTATATAGTAGTCACTTTACACCATAGCTTTCAGATTGATTGCTATGTGTGTTTTTTCTTGATGTTTGGATACCAAGCTGAATTACTCATTTAGTTACCCTAACATCACTTCGTGGAGGGAAGGCTTCCTGCCAGATGGCTGCCATGACACTTACTGTTAAAAATACTTGACTAGAAACCTCTTACCTGCATTAGCCATTTGTTTTGTTTTATTATCAGATGATGGGAAGGACTCCATGTCTTCTGGTTCTAACAGAACCTGTTCATTTTTCCTCTCATATAATATGTAAACAAATTGCCCTATATTCATCTCTAACTGCTTCCTTTATGTAAATTGGAACATTTGATACTCCACATATCTTGTGATTAACATGAGCTTGTTAAATGTTGAGTAACTGTTTCTGCTAGGTGAGAATTGATAGCTTGCACTTGGAGTAGGCAGGTCAAGAACTTTTGGAGTTTATAACTATATGCAGAAAGAAATTAATCTTTTTATTTAAAAAAGTAACAAAGTGCACCAACATCCAGGATTCTTATCTTTTCATATGTTTAACATTACTGAAAACACTTATTTGAAACTTTTTGGGTGAGCTTGACTGTGTAGCATTGGTGTGAAATATGAAGCACCCTTTGCCTGGGGAATTCATGCCTCCCCTTGAAAAAGAGTGAATTCAAAATGCAAAAAGGTTGAAAAATGGAGCATTGGTTTTATTTCTGTGCAGCCTGGTTGTTTAGTATTAGTTTGTTATGGGACTATGGTTTCTCTTTTCTCTTATTGTAATTTTAAGTATTTGTCAGCTACACCTAGTATGTTCAAACAGTTACCTCTCACTCTTGCCAGATTCATTTCAAGAAAAACCAGAACTGAATCCTGAGAAATGTTTGTGCTTGACACTGACACTGAGTGTTTGCTAGTGAACTCATCTAACTGAGTGAGAAGATTCAAGAACAGCCATACGGGGTCAGACCCATAGTCCATCTAGGTCTGTATCCTGTTTTCTGACAGTGACCAATGTCAGGTGCTTTAGAGGGAATGAACAGAGCAGGTAATCATCAAGTGGTCCGTCCTCTGCTACCAATTCCCAGCTTCTGGCAAACAGAGGCTAGGGACACTTTAGAGTATGGTTTTACATCCTTGCCCATCCTGGCTAATAGCCATTGATGGACCTATCTTCCATGAACTCACCTAGTTCTTTTTTTAACTCTGTTACAGTTTTGGTCTTCACAACATCTTCTAGCAAAGAGTTCCACAGGTTGATTGTGCATTGTGGGAAGAAATACTTCCTTTTGTTCATTTTAAACCTGCTGCCTATTAATTTTATTTGGTGACCCTCTAGTTCTTGTGTTATGAGGAGTAAATAACACTTCCTTTTTTACTTTCTTCACACCAGTCATGATTTTATAGATCTCTTCAGTTAACTCCTCCCTTAGTTATCTTTTTTCCAAGCTGAAAAGTCCCAGTCTTATTAACCTCTCCTCATATGGAACTTGTTCTATACCCCTAATAATTTTTGTTGCCCTTTTCTTGCACCTTTTCCAATTCCAATGTACCTTTTTTGATATGGGGCAACCAGATCTGCATGCAGTATTCAAGATGTGGTGTACCAGGGATTTATAAAGAGGCAATATGATATTTTCTATCTTATTATCTATCCTTTTCCTAATGACTGACTTGCTTCATAACAAAGGTAATAGAACTTCCCCAAATTAATTCTCTTTGAACCACAGCAGATCTTTCAGAACAACATCCAATATTGATTTAAAAATTTCCAGTGATGGAAAATCCACCATAACCCTTAGTAACTTGTTCCAATGGTTAATTACTCTCTCTGTTAAAAATTTTTTTTTTTGCTTTATTTCAAGTCTGAATCAGACTAGCCATTGGATCTTTGTTTGCTAAATTGAAGAGCCCCTTGTTATCAAATTTCTGTTCCTTGTTTACATGCTATAATCAAGTCATACCTTCATCTTCTCTTTGACCAGTCAAATAGATTTAGCTTCTTGTGTCTTTCACTATAAAGCATGTTTTCCAATCCTTTAATCATACCCATGGCTCTTCTCTGATTCCTCTCCCATTTTTCAATATCCTTCCCTGAATTGTGGACACCAGAACTAGACACGGTATTCCAGTAGTGGTTGTAACAGTGCCAAATAAAGAGATAATATAACCTAGGGTGATGAGGTAGCAAGTGTGAAAAACTGGGACAGGGGGTGGGATGTAATAGGTGCCTATATAACACAAAGACCTGAATATCAGAACTGTTCCTATAAAATTGGGACATCAGGTCATCCTAATATAACCTCTCTACCCATACTCAAGATTCCCCTATTTATACATCAAAGGATCA
>ML675630.1:735171-779629 GCA_007922155.1 Mesoclemmys tuberculata | reverse complement strand
CTGCTTTCCAGGAGAGTCCCCCATCCTGTAAATATGACTTGCATTCTTCATTCTTAGTAGGGATGTAAATATGGGTTACATAAGAATCATAGAATATTAGAGTTGGAAGGGACCTCAGGAGGTATCTAGTCCAACCCCCCTGCTCAAAGCAGGATCATCCCCAGCTAAATCATCCCAGTGAGGGTTTTGTCAAGCCGCAGCTTAAACACCTCTAAAGATGGAGATGCCACCACCTCCCTAGGTAACCCATTCCAATGCTTCACCACCCTCCTAGTGAAAAACTTTTTCCTAATGTCCAACCTAGACCTCCCCCACTGCAACTTGTTCTGTCATCTGCCACCACTGAGAACAGCCTAGTTCCATCCTCCCTGGAACCCCCTTTCAGGTAGTTAAAGGCTGCTATCAAATCCCCCCTCATTCTTCTCTTCTGCAGACTAAACAGGCCTAGTTCTTTCAGCCTCTCCTCATAAGTCTTGTGCTCCAGCCCCCTTATCATTTTTGTTGCCCTCCGATGGACTGTCTCCAGCTTGTCCACATCCTTTTTGTAGTGGGGGGCCCAGAACTGGACACAATACTCCAAATGTGGCCTCACCAATGCCGAATAGAGGGGAATAATCACTTCCTGTGATCTGCTGTCAATGCTGTTACTAATGCAGCCCAATATGCCATTAGCCTTTTTGGCAACCAGGGCACACTGCTAACTCATATCCAGCTTCTTATCCACTGGAACCCCCAGGTCCTTTTCTGCAGAACTGCTGCCTAGCTCGTCGGTCCCCAGTCTGTAGCTGTGCATGGGATTCTTCCGTCCTAAGTGCAGGACTCTGCACTTGTCCTTGTTGAACCTCATCAGATTCCTTTTGGCCCAATTCTCCAATTTGTTTAGATCCTTCTGTATCTTATCCCTCCTTTCCAAGGTATCTGCCACTCCCCCTAGCTTAGTGTTATCTGCAAACTTGCTGAGGTTGCAATCTACCCCATCCTCCAGATCATTAATGAACGATTAAAATTATATCAGTTAACTGTTTAATCAATATAATTTTGTGTCCCTCCCCACATACCCAGCCGCCTCCTCTCAGCCCCTGGGTAGTGCCCCTATCTTAATTCCATGGGAGATCCCCGTCTTGGACCTGTGATCTCTGGTGTTCTGCAGTGGGATGCTCCACAGCATCTGCACCAGTGCCTCGGCCTTGCTTCCTCAGGCAGCAGCAGCAGCGTGGCCACCTCCGCTGTGGCCCGATGCTGTCACCAAGGAGACTGTCACCAAGGACTCCGTGCCATCAGTTAACCCCCACGCTTCTTATTAACTGATAAGTATTAGTCTTAGCCATTTAACTGTTAAGTATTTTACAGCCTTAGTTCTTAGATGAATGACTTTACAGTTAGCTGTATGGAAGCACATATTGTTTGCTTGTGCCCGCTTACAAAGTGATCTAGATAACTCTGAATCAGTTACCTGCCCTCTTCATTATTTATCACTCCTTCATTCATTGTGTCACCTGCAAATTTTATTAGTGATGCTTTTATGTTTTCTTCCAGGTCATTGATAAAAACATTAAAAAGCATAGGGCCAAGAACTGACTAGAAATGCACTTTCTCAACAATTACTCCCTGTTTACAATTCCATTTTGAGACCTATCAGTAGCCAGCTTTTACAACATTTAATGTGTCATGTTGAGTTTGTATCATTATAGTTTCTTAATCAAAATATCATGTGGTACCAAGTAAAATGCCTTACAGAATTCTAAGTATATTACATAAATATAATCACTTTTATCAACCAAACTTGTGATCTCATCCAAAAAAGATGTTAGTTTAATAAGGTCTATTTTCCATAACTATGTTGATTATCATTAATTATATTGCTCTCCTTTAATTCTTTATTAATCAAGTTCCATATCAGCCCCTTCAGGGTTGATGCCAGGCTAACTGGAGTAAAATTACCTAGCTCATCTTCATTAGCCTTTTTAACTATTGTCATAAGAATAGCTTTTTTCCAGTTATCTGGAGCTTCCCAGGGTTCCCAGACTTTTTGAAAATCATCAATGATCCAGAGAGCTCATATGCTCATTGTTTTAAAATGCTGAGATCCAAGTCATCCACACCTGGTCATTTAAAAATGTCTAACATAAATAGCTGCTATTTAAAATCGCTCCTGAGTTACTGTTGGAATGGAAAGTATTTCATCAGCATCATCACTGGCAAAACAAGAAACAGTGGTCCCAAGTTGCAGTGGGGGAGGTCTAAGTTGGATATTAGCAAAATGTTTTCACTAGGAGGGTGGTGAAGCACTGGAATGGGTTACCTAGGGAGCTGGTGGAATCTCCATCCTTACAGATTTTTAAAGCCAACTTGACAAAGCCCTGGCTGGGATGATTTAATTGGGGTTGGTCCTGCTTTGAGCAGGGAGTTGGACTACATGATGTCCTGAGGTCCCTTCTGACTGTAGCATTCTGTGATATGAATACATCATGAAACTTTTCCTCAAGCACAAAACAGAAATATTTATTGAATGCTTCTGCTTTTTCTGCATTATTATTGCCAATTCCACTCTTTCCATTTTTATGGACCAATACCATTGCTAGGACTCCTTTTGTTCCTATGTACGTTTAAAACTTGTTGCCTTTGACTTCACTGGCCATTGATTTCTCCTTATGTCCTTTTGCTTACCCTACCAATTTTTACAGTTCCTAGTTTCTAATCTATATTCATTACTACAAACTTGCCCTTTTTCAAATATGGATAGATGGATGGAAGGAAGGAAGGAAAGAACGAACTTTAAAAAAAAATTATAAGTGTTTTCACTTCTCCTGTAAACTAGATGAATTTTTAACCAGTGTAGTCTACTTTCTTAATTGTGAATTTTGGCATTTATTAAAATATTCTTAAACAGTTCCCAGTTATTAACATTTTTCTGTTTAAATTATTTCTCCCAACTCATAATTGTGTTTAGCTTGATGAAAGTGGCCCTTTTAAAGCACCAACTGTATATATATGTTGCTGGCTTGCACTTGATTCTGTTAGCACATAATACATATGATCAAGTTGTGATTACTTGCACGTAGCAACCATTAATTTTTATCTCTCAAGATTAGAGTCTAATAGCATATTTTTTGAGTTAAGAAATAATCATCTATAAGTTTTGAAATCTGAGGATATTTTAGCACTAGCAGAATGAGACCTCCACCTCTAGCATTTGTCACTCAGATTGAAGTCCTCCATGATAACGCAGCTTTTTTTCCTACATATTATTCATAGGTGCTTAAAAATCTATTAATCCTGTTCTCAGGTGTGATTTGGTGGCTTGTAGCAGACACCAGCTAGTACCCAGTCTTGTGCTTTATCTATTAGCATATTGGTCCGTAAATATTCAAGATGATTTGCTTCTGAGTTGTCCATTACTCAGGAAGAGTAGTGCCATTTTTGGCATTAAATGCCATTCCCCATCCCCTTTTCCCACTCGAGCCTTCCTTAGCAGGGCATAACTTCTGATTTTCACATTCCAGGCATGCAAGATTTCCCATCAGGTTTCAGTAGTATCAACTAGGTTAAAATTAAATATCAATTCCTCTTGTTTATTACGCAGGCTCCGAGCATTGGTATATAGACAATTAAAGCATTTCTTCTTTTCTTGTTTATTGGTGCCGTGATTACTTTTGTTTTTAACATCATGACTTAGTTATAAATGAGTGCTCATTTGATTGATCTTCTCCTGTCCTGCTTAGTCTAGCCAGCCAGTCCCGTAAAAGTTGGTTCCCCTTCTGAGATGAAGGCCATCCCAACTGCACAGTCCCTTCTCCCATAGATGGTGGGACATTTCGGCCTGAACATTCACACATTCTTAAAATGGCGCCTAAAACAGGCCTATTTGCAAACTTGAAATTCTCTCTAGAAAGGGCCTGGACTCGGGACATAACATGACACTGGTAGAGTCATTATCAGATTCAGCAAAAATAAATTAAATGCTCTTTCTTAGCAATAAATGGCCAGACTCCATATGCTATCTCATCTGCCATCCTTGGCCCAGCAATGCTATGTGTGTGGCCCCAGTTCCCCTCCAGCCACAGTCTTATAACCCCATACATTCAGATGAATGATGATAAATTATATTGGGGTCAGGGAAGGCAGATGAAGTTGATCTCAAACAATTCTTGGCCTATCTATCTTTGTTGCCACCTACAAATCTTTTATCATGTCATTGCCACTTCAGTTCAATTAATGAAGTTCTGTTTGTACCACCTCAGTCAATGACATTTTCTGATTTTTTCCGCTATTGTCACCATATGTGGAATGCTCTCCATTAGCTGGTTTGCAAGGACACCACTTCTTCCTTGGTCAGATCACTCTTAAAGATCCACATCTACAGCAACCCCTTTAAGAATGAACAAGACATATATTTGTTTTTCAAATTGTCCAGTGCTGTGTTCATGCTTTTGTTGGACATCCACAAATCTTAATCTCTGTAACCCCATTCAGTCCTCCTCCATCCTACCCTACTTTTTGTGTCCCCTTCATCATGTCTTGTTAGAAGCTAGATTGTAAACTTTGCAGCAGGTCAATTAAACATGACAGTCAGGGGCTGAGCTGGAGACACGAGATGAGAAGCCAGGAGAGTAATTTGCAAGGTATGAGGGTTACTGTATTTTGGCATAAAGATGATATACCATATAATCCATAAAAAGAGACTTAATGTTAAAAGAACTGCTTTCCTTGAGAGTACAAGATCTTGTAAAAGAATCTGAGGATTTTTAATGTCAAGCAGGAATATGTAAAGTGGCCTTTGTGCATGTTAAGGTATATATGATATACCACTCTTAGTGAAGGTTGGTAAAGGCTATTAAAAATGACCATAGGTCATATTCTGCTCTATAGAATTATGTGCCCACCTGTGAAGCCATGGGAGTGACATATGAAATACATCATAATTTGTTCTGTTTTTGTCACTCTGCAGTCCTAACGATATGACTTCCAGCAACTACAGGAAGATATCAAAATTCCATTGGGAATATGCATTCATTTACCAATATTTGATCTGTCTTGCTTTTAAATCTAAATATAAAGCCAGCCAGATTCCGGAAGAGAGTGAACTCCAACCTCATTCACCTTCATGCCAGTGCTGTTTTGTGCCAGGTTACAGTTTAGTCCTCTTTAGAGTGATTTGATGGTTCTTTTTAATGTCATAGTAAAAGGGCAAAAGCCTGAAGAGAATAGCAGTAAATGACTTTTTCTCTGGAACAGGCATCATACCTGAGGGCATAATTTTCTGAGTCAAGGAAAGTGTTAGACTTTCCTTCTCATAAATTTGTTTGAGCTAAATATCAGCCAGTTTTGCTTCTGTTTCATATGACAGCCTTCAGAATGTATCAGTGCTTCTGTTGTGTTGATTAGTCTAGCAACGAGATTTATTAACAATCTTCAGTAAGGAAACCATGATTTACCAAAAGTGAAATTACAATTTGTTTTTATCAGTCAGATTTTTCCAAAGTGGGACAGTTTGAGATCATGAAGTCAGGTTTCCTCAGAACATTATAGAGTAGTACAAACCAGATCTATCAGATTAGCTGTATCTGTGCCATCTTCCCCTTCTATAGCTATGCATTCAAAGCCATTTGTGGAGACGGTGGAGATTTTTTGGTATCCTCACCTTCCTGCAATGAGGGAAAAGAATGTACTTAGCAGTACTAGACTGTACTTGAGCCAAGAAAGAAACAATCAAGGAAGAAGGCTACACAAGGTCAGACTAGATGTCACAATGGTCTCTTCCAGCCTTGGATTCTATGAATCTGAAAGAGGCGATTCAAATTAATTATTGAGATTTCCTGGGGTAGGGTTCCAGGCTCAAAAAAATGGATAAAAGATGGGCTTCTGACTAGGAATGGACTGGGACTCTGGAGATCTGGGTTCAGTTCTTGACCCTGCCACAGATTTGCTATATTATCACTGTGCCTCAGTTCTCCAGCTGTTGTGAGGATAATAACTTCATTAATACGTGTGAGGTGCTCTGTAGACATGGCCCATAGATCACAGTATGGTGATGGGGCCATATAAATATAGAACGAGCTGGAGAAAGGAACTAAATTCTTCTTTTGAAGATCACAGTACATTGTACTGCCCCAGGGAAGTAGAATTATGAATGGGCCTAGAGAGCTAAAGGTGTCAACCTGACTTGCTTATTGAAAGAGTTCTAAACAAGGTTTGGGGTGTTGAGTACAGAGACCACAGCCTGCTTAGTACCATGTTGAAAACACACAATACTTTTGTTACCTTTTTTTAAAGATACAGAAATGAAGGAATAAAGCTAAAGTTTTGAAATGTAAAGTACTATAAGGGCTACTTTAATGACATTTTTATTTTCTTTCCCCCTAGTTGTAGATCATTTTTAAAAGGATACTACCCCATCACCCCATTTGGCAGTCTTTTAGAGGGTATTAAAGATGGCAATAACTGTCCTTTTTGGGGAAAAGAGAAGAAGTTAGTTGAGATGGGCTGGAGCTATTGGTGCTGCTACTTTTGATAATGTTTGATTCCATTTTTAAAAGATAAACAAGACACACAAGGGGAGAGGGAAGATCAGTGAAGACAGATAATGCAGCTTCTGTCTATGGTGTTGACTTTTACTTACAATGTCGCTGCTAGAGAAACACAGGCCCAGCACACAATCTGATCAATCACTCCAAGACCTGTCAAACTTGTATTAGCACTGGGTTGTTCAGGGCATTGTTTTTAGATGCCTTTTTGGTTGCAGGGTTGCAAAATGTGAAATCTTGGTCAGCTAAACCAGCTTAGACAGAAGGCAAAAAGAGGATTATAGGAAAGAGAAGACATAAGGGGGTGGAGTGAAGGACACATTTGGTGTGGGCGGGATGATGAAGTCTTACATCCTAGGTGATATTTGGTATTTAGTCAGAGCTGGTGGAGTTGGCTACTTCACCTGGATTCCTTACTTCAGCCCATTCTGTACGGGTAATCTGTCAAGTTCATGACAACAAAGGCCCAATGGTATAATTGTGGCTCTCAGGGACCCAGAAGGCGATGAGGTAGTAGCCAAGATGGTGAAGCTTGCAACTTTCAGCTCCCAGCCAGCATTGGTGTTTGTTAGCACTTGAAGGCAGTTTTTAATCCTATGTGCTTCTTTTTTTAGTTTTTGGCATTTTAAGAACCCTAGAGGGAGTGATGGGCAGAATAGCCCCGTCTTTTATTATTTGGTTTATTAATTTTTGGTCCCACACTTCTTTTATTTACCAGGAATGATTTTAACAGAGTTCTTGAACTATATTAGGACAGTGATCCCCAAACTTTTCCTCTCATGCCCCCCACCCTCCACCAGTAATAGAATGTGTCCGCGCCCCACCCCCAGCCAGGAGTGTAGTGCTGGCAGCTAAGAGCAGTCCTGAGGGCCAAGCTGCAGCCAGGGATGGGGCTGGGTGGCATTCCCTCCCCTTGTCTCATGGGGCTGGCTTGGGCTCTACCACTCCCCTGGACATTCCTCTGTGCCCCCCTGGGGGGCATGTCCACAGTTTGTGGACTACTGTATTAGCAGGTCTTTCATATGTTGGTTTATTTCTTTTCATACTTTTTCCCATTAACATTTGTAGTTAAAGGCTATTGTGACACTTCATGAACTTTTACTTACAACTTACAGTTAAGCTCACAATTAAGGTAAATTTGTAGGCCCCGTTATTGCCACAGTGCTTTTGCTGGGAGCTGAACTCAGACCCCCTGTCTACAAGTGCACGGTGCTGCCTCTCATTCTCCTGCTTAGCAATGCAATATGCGGTCCATGAGTGCAGAATTCAAATTCCTTGGGTAGCATCTACTAACATCATCAACAACAACACAAAAACACCACATAGAAACTCTTATTCTCCCAGAAAAGAGATCTTGCCAGCCTACCTAGATTTCTGTATAACCTGATGATGGCTAAAAGAAAATATATTGCTTAATGCTTGTCTTGTCTAAGGCATGAAGTCCTAGAGTTTCATTTTAAAGATACAACATTTAAAGAGTTAATTAAAACATCATTTGCAGCAAAGATTGGACAGCAGAGAATTGCACTTGTAAATGCTGAATCTTCAGCTAAGAAAACTTGAAATCTGTAGAGAAAAGAGAGACACAAAAGATCATTGAATTATGTACTATTGTCTGCAAAATAAACTACAAGGCACTACATCTTGCATCAGACTATACTGTGAAAGATTGGATTCAAAGCAGCAGATTTATTGGACTGCTATTGAGGAACGAGAGAGAGAGGCCTGTAGATAATTGAAAAATCAAATCACTGTGTCTGCCCACCTGACAAACTTTTCTCCTTGTGACTGACAGAGGCTCCTATTAATGTCCCAGCTAGAAGGATTGCAAACACATCACTTCTCTCTGCTGCCATTTTGTTTGTCATTTGTGATAATTGTCATCTATGATTCAGCAAACAATTGCAGTCAAATGCTGTTGTGTAAGGTACAGAGAGGGTTGCTGGGATTTTGAGTGTTCTTTATTAAATGAAAGCTCATTTAATTTACATTTGTTTCTGCAACTCTTTAAAAGCCATTTGGGATAGATCCCAGAGTAAATGAGGCATCTTGCATTGCAGGAAGAAACTAAATTTGGGTTTATTAATCCACACAGGCTGTTTCCTCTTATCTCTGTTAACCTCATGGATAGCATTGCAGACATACCAGGGTTCCAGTCTGAGCTCAGTGCTGATTCTTTTACAGTTACAACACCAAGTATCATCTAAGCAAAGAGGTTGTCCCCACATCCACAGGTCTTGCCACTTACTCCTTCGCTGCATTTTTGGATTAATAAAATGTATTCCAATTTTTGGGCCTCATGCTTCCCACAAAAGTATCCAGAGATTCAGATGTGGGGTAAAAAGAGCTAGTGTTACACTCACTGCAATGCTCCCTCTTTCCTTCGACCCTTTGTTGGGAGGAGTCGGGAGGAATTTGATCATCCCTGCTGGAGAATTCCCACTGTCAAACCCACGGGTGAATCTGATGCAAGTGACTGTAGAATCTGTGCTTGCCAGTAACTAAAGTTGTTGTGTGTATTTGTATGGTGCCTAGCACAATGGGGCTGGGGCTGTTAGGCAGTACTGCAATACAAATTAATAATAATCATACTTAGGCTTGAGGTACAACCTTGGGCTTTCACCCTGATGGAAGAATTAAAAGAAAACCCCACCTGAAATAGCCAATGCAGAAATAACTTGTGTATAGAGAATTTGACCCTCAGGAAGCCTTTAGGTAACGGCAGTTTTACGATGAAAAGCTTCTCAAGGTATAAGTTTGTGAACTATTTATGATTACAGTGAGCAAATGTCCATCTATAATTTATTCAAAATCTTAATCTGCCCACTGGAAAATGCACTATGGGATGTGGCAAGTGAGTTAAAAGTCACAAAGACACTTCAGTAGATGTCTGTTTATTTTTTTTCTTTTTAAAAGATGGTTAAAGTCCTCAAATTTCCCCTTTTCCCTTTTAATCCACAAATTAGTAATTGAGTACTCAGCAATTTCAACTGTTATGAAAAATCACTTGGGGAATTACACATTTTATTCATGAATAAATGAATAATATGCCAAATGTCAGCTTGTCATTGACTATTTGTGATTCTAGTGTGTAATCACTCGAAAGAAGCTTGACTCAGTTTAAGTTTTGGAGCACTTCATTGAGGGACAGGAGGGGCATGGAGGTTGGTTTTGATGGTGGGAAAGAGGAGAAATAGAGCTGTTGTTTTCCTCCAATATTTTTAATTGTTTGAGCTTCTAGACCAGGAAGTTCCTAGTGGGCAAATGAACAGAAGGCGATCTTAGAATTTACACAGTGGCTGACACATGAATCAAAGCAGCTTTGGGTGGTGAAGCCTGCACCATACACTGGTGGTTTTACTGAATTATGTTGATCAAGCTAAGGAGGAGAATTGGAGTCACTAGCTGCTGGGGAGAGATCTTGTTTTCCCATGATCTCTTCCATTTTATCCTTTCTCTCCCCGTCCCTCAGTCTCAATTTTAGGGAAAGCCTGCTCACCTGATTATATTTCTGACTGGCAAATTTAAGCCAATTGAAATGAGAGGTTTCAACTGAGTGTGTAACCATCAGATATTCAGCAGTACAAACCACGGGCCAACCCCACCATTTGTGAAAGCCATTAACTTCATACCTGACTTCTTGTAAATAATTTTCATAATAGGTTTATTAAGATTTACCATGACTAAGGTTCCACACAAGCATTCCTTCGTTAGTCCAAGGCCACTTGGTGTTGGTTACATCCAGAACACAAATATAAACATGCACATCTGTATTCCGTACCCAAGCAACAATACTGTTATAAGTATTTGCTGAATATTCCCAACCGTTCAGGCCCAGGAGACACCTTCCCATCATGACACGACCCCAGAGAGGTAAGGGAAAGCTCTGGCAAAGCACTTCTGGAAAATCTTGCTTTTCTATACACTGTAATAAACAAGTGAAGTCATTTGTGGCTACTGGACCTTCACTAAAGTTAGCAGAAGCTGTTTAGAGCTGCACTCTGACCTCTTAACATTTTTTCCCCCTTATCACGATTTGCCATGTTTTTCCCAACTACCAGACTTAGCCTTTCTAACCAATTACTTACTGCACGTGGTGCCCATTTAGCTGTGTTTTCTTTATTTACCAAACCTTAAATAAGATAACATTGGCTTTCCAAAGGATCACTACAGGTTTAACATAATCATTCCTTCTTTCCTCATGAGTTCATTCTTTTTGATCACATGCTGTGGGCCTATCACTCATGCTAGAAGTCTAAATATGAAGATGGGTGAACTTGAGTGCCTGATATTAAATAAGGATATTGATTAAAAAGGCATCATAGAAGCTTGGTGGAATGATGATAATCAGTGGACTAGGGTATAAAATATGTAGGAATGACAGACTAGGTTACTCTGATGGGGGTGTGGCACTATTTGTGAAAGAAAGCATAGAATCAAATACAGTAAAAATCATATTACAGATATCTCAATCTCTAAGGATAGAAATTCAATGGTTGAATAATAAGAGTATTGCAGTACGAATATGCTGCCAACCACCTGACCAGGTTGGTGATGGTTTTTGTGAAATATTCAGGGAGATCAGAAAGGCTACAAAAACAGAAAACCTAGTAACAATGAAGCATTTCAGCTACTGACTGGGAACATGTCCCCTCAGGACGTGATCCAGAGAGAACCTTTCTAGATACCATTAATGACTGCTTCTAAAAGCAGCTAGTCCTGGAACTCAGAAAGAGAGAGGCAGTTGTTGATTTAGTCCAAAGAGGAGGACAGGATCTGGTCCAAGAGGTGAATGCAGCAAAGCCTCTCAGTAAGAGCGACCAAAATGTAGTTAAATGTAACATCCTTGTGTGGGGGGAGGGATACCAAAGAAACCTACCACAAAAGCATTTAATTTCAAATGCGAACGACCCAAAAATGAGAAAGCTAGTTAAATGAAAATTAAAAGAAACAGTCATAAGAGTGAAATGCCTGCAAGCTGCTTGGAAACTATTTAATAACACCATAATAGAGATTCAGACTAAAAGTTTACCCCCAAATAAAAATAAAAAAGAAAGAGTAAGAGGACGAAAAAAATGCTGTCATGGCTAAATAACAGAGTAAATGAGGCAGTTAGAGGCAAAAAGGCATCCTTTCAAAATTGAAGTCAAATCCTAGTAAGGAAAATAGAAAGGAGCATTAAACTCGGGCAAGTCAAGCATAAAAGTATAAATAGGCAGACCAAAAAAGAATCTGAAGAGCAACTAGCAAAAGACACACAAACTAAAAGCAAAATATTTTTAAGTACATCAGAAGCAAGAAGCCTGCCAAACAGTCAATGGGGCCACTGGACAACCAAGATGCTAAAGGAACACTTAAGGGAAGATAAGGCAGTTACAAAGAAGCTTAATTAATTCTGTGCGTCAGTCTGCAGAGAATGTGTTGGAGATGCCCACATCTGAGCCATTCTTTTTAGGTGACAAATCTGAGGAACCATCCCAGACTGAGGTGTCAGTAGAGGAGGTTTGAGACAAATTGGGAAATTAAACAGCAATTAGTAACCAGCACCAGATGGTATCGACCCAAGGGTTCTGAAGAAACTCAAATATGAAATGGCAGAACTACTAACTGTGGTATGTAACCTATCACTTAAATCAGCCTTTGTACCAGATGTCTGGAGGATCACTAATGTAATGTCAATTTTTAAAAAAGGCTTCAGAGGTGATCTGGAAATTACAGGCTGGTAAGCCTAACTTCAATACCAGGAAAATTGGTTGAAGCTATAGGAAAGAACAGAATTATAAGACACATAGATGAACATGTGTTAGGGAACATGTGTTAGGGAACAGTCAACATGGCTTTTGTGTGTTTGATGTTGTTCCTTTTTTTACCTATTAGAATTTTTTGCGGGTTTCAACAAGCATGTGGACAAGGGTGAGCCAGTGGATATAGAGTATACTTGAACTTTCAGAAAGCCTTTGAGAAGGTTCCACACCAAAGACTCTTTAGCAAAGCAAACAGTCATGGCATAAGAGGGAAGGTCTTCTCATGGATCAGTAACTTGTTAAATGATAGGAAAACAAAGGGTAGGAATAATTAGTCAGTTTTCACAGTGAAAAGAGGCAAATTTCAGTATCCCTCAAGGTTGTGTACCAGGATCTGTGCTGTTCAACCTATTCATAAATTATCTGGAAAAGGGAGCAAACAGAGAGGTGGCAAAGTTTGCAGATAATGCTAAATTACTTAAGATAGTTAAGTCCAAAGCTGACTGCAAGTCTCACAAAACTGGGTGACTGGGCAACAAAATGGCAGATGAAATTGGTGTTGATAAGTGCAAAGTAATGGAAAACATAATCGCAACTGTACATACAAAATGATGGTTCCTAAAATGAGCTGTTACGCACTGAAGGAAAAAGATCTTGGAGTTATCGTGGGCAGGTCTCTGAAAACACCTGCTTAATGTGCAATAGCAGTCAAAAAAGCTAACAGAATGTTAGGAGTATTAGTAAAGAGAAATAATGAAACTGAAAATATCATAATGCCACTATATAAATGCATGGTATACCACACTTTGAATACTGCATGCAGTTCTGGTCACCCCATCTAAAAAAATTGATATTAAAATTGGAAAAATATAGAGAAAGACAATTGAAATTATTAGGGGATTGGAACAGCTTTCATACCAGTATAGATTACAAAAACTGGGACTGTTCAGCTTGGAAAAGGGACAACTAAGCAGGGATATAGTGGAGGTCTATAAAATCATGAAAGGTGTGGAGAAAGTGGATAGGGAAGTGTTATTTTCCCCTTCAGCACACAAGAACCAGATGTCACCCAGTGAAATTAATAGGCAGCAGGTTTAAAACAAACACAAGGACGTACTGTTCACATGATGCACAATCAACCCGTGGAACTCATTGACAGTTGATGTTGTGAAGGCAAACAGTATAACTGGGTTCAAAAAAGAACTAGATAATTTCAGGGAGGATAAGTTGGTTATTATAACGATGGTTATTATCCAAGTTGGTCAGGGATACAACCCCATGCTCTGGGTGTCCTTTAAATGTTGAACTTCCAGAAGCTGGGATGATGGGGGATGGATCACTCAGTAATTGCACTGTTCTGTTTATTCCCTCTGGTGCATCTGGTATAGGCTGCTGTCGGAAGACAGGATATTGGGCTAGATGGACCATTGGTCTGACCCAGTATGGCCATTCTTAAGCTAATATCCAAACTTTATTTTTGAGTGAATTATGGTTTTAAAATTGTGACCCTATATTCCTACATGGACCATGTGTACTAGCATTAGACTAAAGATTTTGACTTCTAAATATAGCAATATCAAAGGCTCCTTGGAATAATGATATGTAGGAAAGTTTTGAAAGTACCTTTTAGACAGATGTCCATCTTACATGTTGGGATCTATCATTGGAAAGCTATCCAGACATCCCTTGCTAATTATGGACCTGATTTCACCACCGTTACTGCAAATATCTTACTCTGTAAGCAGTTCCATTGACATGTGGAGTAAGGTCAGAGAAAGGGTCTACATTAATTTGGCTCGTTTATTTACATTGATGATAAGTTTTCTCAAGAAATACAATTTCTTGGGGACTCTAAATTATCTCAGTCCTTATTGAAATTCTAGGCATTTCAGTTTTCTTCCATGTATTTCTCTCTAGTTTATATTTCACCTCCTGGTTGTACCTTAATCCCTGTCACATAGATTTCCTCCCACCACCACTGCCCCCCAAATCAAGAAAATATTCCACACTTCTGCAAACCTATTGCCAAAACCTTGCACACTGAAGTACTCTGGAGAGTGTTTGGGTTATATAGCTTGATTAATTTTTATCTGAGATTTGGTGTTCAGACAGCATCACAAAACAATTGTGGCTTCTTTCTGTGGTTATCATGAACTGTTTGTGGGGATTTTATTAGTTTTTAAAAAGCCATTTTATTAGTTTATAATGTTTATAATGCATTCAGTCTGCAAACAGGAACCCCAGGTCTGCAGTGTGGTCATGGAAACATGCACCCCAATTCAGCAAAGTACTTAAGCCCATGATTATGCTCCACTGATTTAAAAAGTTAAGCAAGTGCTTACATGCTTTGCTAAATCATGGCTTTAGAGAGGGTTCTTCTCAAAATATCCATATCAGATACTTAATATTCCTGAGAATTGCTGCCATTCAGAAACATCACAGTCAAAGCCTGCCCAGTTCCTTGAGATTTAATCGGCATTAATCTCAATCATGTTTTGCTCATCTCATGCTTACAGTAATGAAAAATTAGATGTATCGGAGAACAAGAAACAAACTGAGCACCAGACATGTTGCCTCATCTTTTGTGGAGAGGGAGGAATTGCCTTATATGCAGCACATGAACTCTTGTAAGAAAAAGAACTCATGAAAAATAAATTTCCTCCTCAGACCATAGGAAGGAGGATGGAGCCACTACATCAGTCTTCATGTGAGGGTTGAGTGAGGTGCAGAAATCAGCCCTGAACCTTTCCTGCAACATTTGGCACCTGTACAAATAGTTTGGGTCTCAAATGCTGTTATTCTTTCAGTTTTATTGAACATTAAATCCATCACAAAAATATGCAGAAAGAAAAATGAATGCAACATCTCTCAAGGTCACTTGTGTGGATTGTTTCCATGGATGTACTGTAGCAGATTTGGGCTTTGTTGTAATAAAGCAGCATCAGTTCAGGAAGTCATACATTTCATAGCATGAGCTCCAAATCATAGAAAAGTGTTCCACTTTTCTTTGAAAAGTATAGTACAAATATACCCTGTACATGACAGGCAACCTATTCAGTGAGGCGGCACTAGGATTGATGGTAATTATACTCATTATGGGATGTCACCTATCTGCCATGTATCAACCTGATCATTAGTGCGCTTTCTTCTCAGAGCCCTGGTAACCAAGTGACCCAGGAAGGAGTAGCCACGCAAGTGGGATAGTTTCTAGCATCTGTGGCACCTCTGAGCTCAGAGCAATTCATGCACACAGACCCCAAGTTCACAATAACATTTAATTTTTAACCCACTTAACTTTTACATTTTGTGGTTTAACTTTGTGTTGAGAAACTGGGGGAAGTTTGGGGGGCAGGAAGAGGAAGGAAGGGGACTAGGTTTGTCTCTCATCTTTTTTGTTAACATTAATTATTTGTATTGTCCTGTGTCACCTCCCAGCTGTGTGGTGCCCACTGTAGCTATATGGTCACACATCCATTTTCCCAGCAGAAGAGAACCTGCCTCCAGGAAGCTTAGAGTTAGATGTGACCTTGGGGCCTGTTTTGGTGGACATCATGTAGGAGATAGTTCTTGGAGTGAGAGGAGGCAGTTGTACCAGGAGCACTTTTTGAAGATTGAACTGCACAAGGCTGCAACCAGACGGCAGTGGCGTTGGCCACCCCAGTCTGTGTGTGGAAACAGCTGCAGTTCTGTCCCTGAGATACTTGGGCCAAATGGAAAAATAAAAGTAAAATAAATGTACTTCCCTCCCAATTCTCTCTCCACCTACAACGTGGCTTGATTGTGCAGTTTTCAGACAGCAGATGCATGTGGAGCTGGTGCTCCACTGACCCAACAAGGCGGTGCTCTTTCTACTAGGGGGCTCTGTGGCACAAGCCATAGGACAGCTCACAGATCAACCCACTCCCCTGAAAAGCCGGGCAGCCCCAGGCCCGTACTGAAGGGCACTTTCCACAGTGCCTTTCATTAATGAAGGCTTGTACAGCTCAAGAGTGCCCCACGGTACCTAAAAATGGGACCAAGAGCTACCACACTATGGAAGTACATGAACTGTAGCAGTGGACTTTGCTAAGTATGGGGTAGGGAAATGAATGGCCAAAATGAAATGGAAGGTTTTAAACCTTAATCCTTGTCTAGCCAAAATCATCCTGTAAGGAAAGCATCCAGGTTCTCAATCGTTCTTCCACTCTTCAAAAAAGAAAGGGGAAAAAAAAAAAAAAAGAGGAAGCACTCACAAAATAAGACAACACTGAGTAAGTAAAGCTGACATTTTTACAAGCCATTTTTTCCAATCTGTTTGCATTTGCTTGAGCTTGACATGTACATATTTATCCATTGCTTTAGCCGTTAATCAGGAAACAGGAGCTGAATAAACAGATCCTTGAGCATTCTTCAGAGATGGGTCTTAGGATGAGCTTCAGAATTTCCTCAGAAATGTTGCTTTAGTGTTCAGCTTTTCAGTCAGCAGTAATTTCAGAGCAAGACATCAATCTGATAGAAGGGGAAACAATGAATTTGTTTGCTGAAGTAAATTACAAGCTTGAACTGTTCTGTCTGCAGCAGATGATGAAGGGAGAGGTCTAAACAGAATGATTTGTTTCAAATGTCATGTGACCACCTATGTCCTTCTAACTTCCTGATTGTCATGCTACCACTTCGGATTTCTGCCTTTATGCCACCTTGGGGAAACTGCCTGTGTGTGTGACGAGGCTCCTACCCCTCACTGCTAGGAAAGGGTTAAGAGAGTACTTGGAAAGGCAGCCAATAGGAAGGAGCTGCATGGCAGCCAATTAGGGCCCAAGAGGCCAGGCTATAAGGAGCGGACAAAGCAGAACAAGGACAGTGCTTCCCAAGAGCTTGAAGGGAAAAAACTAGCAGTACCCTTGACAGAGCAGTGGCTGGTTGCTGGGAATCAGCAGAGCCAAAGGCCCTTAAACAAGGGAGGAGAAGGATTTGGGGCTACAGGGAAGAGGCCCCAGGAAAGCTATGGAGGAGTTGGGGGAGATGCAGTGAAAGGCTGCCACACCTAAGATTCCTGGGCCAGGACCAGAAGAAGTGGGTGGGCCCAGGTCCCTCCCCCAGCCCCTGATTGCCATAGCACTGGTGGCAGGACTGCAGTGGCTACCGTGGGAAGTGGCCTAGGGTGGACTGCAGTATCCCCTCAGAAGTGGGGGAGCACAGACTGTGACTTGAGCAGAAGGCTGAGTCGTGAGCGCGAGGTTCCAGTGGAGACAGGCACAAGGCACTGCAGAAAGAGACGTCTGCCTGGCTGAGGGCTGATTTCCCAGACAACCAGCAAGAGGCACCAAGGCAGCGAGTCACACCCTGCTACGCCGAGTCTGTAGAGAATTCATCGTAGGGTGGCATGGTATGAAGGTTTTATCAGCATGAGCGTGAGATCATTCCACGTGAGTGATGATAAAACCTGTACACCTCACCTTACCATCATGCAGTGTACATATGCTACATTGAGCAGAGAAAGCACTTTAGAAATGTTTTAGTGGGGTTTTCAGAAACATTAGTAGGACTATTTTTCATTTCTATAAAGCTATAAATCTGGGTGCCCTAGTTACTGAATGCAGCTGTGCAGATTTAGATAGAGAGAAAAGTTATAATTTGTAGATATTAGAAACCTAAAAAGTTACCTAAAATAGCTTTTCTGTGCATAATAATGTCTGATATCTTTGGCCTTTCCAGGGCAAGAAGTCACCAGTGTGTGTTTGTTTAAAGAGCTGGAAAGGCCCCTCCCTTGAGGTGTAGAAAGCTGCTATTTCTAAGTCTGGAGAGCCAAAAAAATAAGATTTTTAACCCTGTTACCAATCCAGGAGTGAATACTCCCCATTCAGTTTGGGGAGGGAAAATTCCACATTTGGGGGACAGAGGAGAATGGCAGGTGTGGGTGTGTTTTTTAAATTGTGGTTTACTGATGCTGCTCAGAAGTTTTAGTATTAACAAGAAGAGAGCAAGTGAGGCAATCAAGGTGCGCAACTGCTCATGTGGCTCTAACTCCCACATATGTGCACTTGACTGTCTACAGAAGAAAAGCACTGTTTTTATTTGTTTTGTTTTTAACCAAGACAAAACTCTCAGTGACTGTGGGTGCAATGTATGTCAACCATCAGTGTGTGTGTGTGGTGCTATGAGCATACCAAAACATTTCACATGAAAAGATGATGAGATGGCCTCTGCAGATATATTGTCATCAGAGAAAGAAAAAAAACCCTGTCTGGAAAGAAGAAAGGTACCGAGTAGCAAAGGCCAAGAAGGAAGGTGTGTTCTGTCCTGTGGGTCTGGGCATCGTGCCCTCTGCTAGGACTTGGCATGGTGCAGTGCAGCAATGACTCTGCCTGTTTACCTCCTGGTCTTGAGCTGCTCCACCTACTCTTCAATACCTGGTGAGCCCTCCAGCTAGGTCATGCGACAGTTCTGTTCCTTCCAGGATACCCAAAGTCCAAAATCAACTTGAAGAAATGTAAACTCATCCCATCCCCTTCCTCAAGGAGGCCCTTGTAGGCAGAAGTCTTCCCCGATTCCTGGCCCCGCAGCCAGTCTTCTCTCCCACAGTGATAGCTCAGGGACTGCTTTCCATCCTAGCCAGTTGGCAACTGAGTGGGGCTCTCCCATTTTCACTCCTCCCTCAAAGCCTGACACCTGCTTCAAGTGTTGCAGAGTGAGGCTGATTGGGGCCCCAGCAGCCCATTAGCCCTTTCCTGACTGGTGTGGGGTGTGTACATCCCGTCACAAAGATGTTGAGGTAGATCTTAATGAGATGAGATAATTATGCAGCCAGAATTCATTTGCTAGGAAATGATTGCATTGGTGAGGAATATGGACAAACATATTGCATCTTTGTTACTAGTGAGAAGATTCTAATTTTGTTGCTATTTTGTGCCACAGCACAAAATGAGTTACAACTAGCATGGCAATTAGAGGAGGTTTTTTTAAATACAGTAGGAGCAAGAGAAAGATGAAGGAAAGTGTAGGTTCTCTATTACCAGGGAAGGAGAGCTAATAATTGATGACCTCAAAGAAGTTGAAGTGTTTAATGCCTGTTTTGCTTCATTCTTCACTCAAATGGTTAATAGCGATCAGACATTAATTAATATTAACCAATTAACATTAATTGGAAATAGCCCTGCTCGATGCAGATTCCCTATTTACAGTTCATTTATTTAATTTATTGATTATTAATCTATCAAGTAATATCAACAGAGGGGGGAAGGAACACAAGTGAAAATAGCAAGAGGAAAAACAGGTTACAAAGGAAGTGATTGCAGAACTAAAAGTTAATGTTAGCTTAGGTAGAAGTGATCCTGACTTGATCACATTTATAAAGTGCAAGCAGAATAAAGTCTAGACGAGTAATATATGTACTTGATGCTATATAGGGCCAATTTCACAAAGCTAAAAAACAATTATGAGTCAAATCAGCTAGGAGGAAGAATTTGGTCAGAAAAAATGTGAGTGATAATTGGGAACACCTTGATGCCCCAAAAGCCACAACTGAAGAAGAAGGTTGTGCTGATTAAAAAACCAACCTGGTTTTGAGGGGAAGTGAAGGCAGCTATAAAAATTGTATGTGTTTAAAAAAACAAAAACAAAAGAAAGAAAGGGGAAGTTGATAGTAGTGACTCCTCTGTGACACTAGTTTTTGTACAAAATACGCCTAGTGAGGTATAATTTGAAATCTAATAATTCACAGATCAATAATCTTGTATCATGTATGTACGTGGTGGGTATTAAGAGGTATGGATGTATGCTGAATGTATGACTAAAGTGAGTGTGAGCCAGGCATGTTGGGGAGATGTTAAACAGGATTATCCTAAGCAAAGGAAAGTGTGTTTATCTCAAATTATAACAGCAAACAGACTCATCAAGCTAACAAGGAGTGGAGGCAAACCTCAAACTAATAAGTAGGGGAGAAGATAGCCCGGCATCTACCATACAGCAGGGGAGAGAAGCTTGGTCTGGGTTTTACTTTTCAGAAGAATCCATTTCGAAGGTTTACTGGCCTATAAAGACATGGGGTCTGAACCTAATGTTATAAGCTATTGAAGCAATTGATTGTATCTGATATTACTTTATTATAAGAATGTACAAAGTGCAAGGTCTTTTCTGAAAGCTAGTGATACGTATCATTGTGAAGTGTCTGTTTTAACACTACGTAAGGAATTATGGATACTCATTGACCTTAGGTTGTATGATCTGCCCCCACAGAAGGGAATGTCACGGCTCTCTACCTGTCTCTTGTGTAAAGTAAAGCAAAGCAGGGTGGAATCAGAAACAATGGAATCCCCATTTACACAGAAATCATACAGAGGGTGGGAATCCCATAGAAAGGGAAAAACAACATGAAGTCATCTTGCCTCTTGAAACAAGTTCTTTGAACTTGGGAAGATAGAAGCAAAGACAGAAGCCATCTTTGGCATCCATCACTAGACAGACACAAGGGAACAGAGCATGCACAAGCTCCAAAAGATGGGTCCTTCCTTCAAGGGGGAGTTGAAATGTCTGGAACTGAATATAAGTGAGAAATCTGCTTAAGCATAGATCTTTCACCAAAGAAGACAAGATAAGCCAGCACCTTGTACTTTTGTGAAAAGGGACTGAGGGAAAATCTGCCATGGCTGGAAAGAAGAACGACTTGTGAGAGAAACCACCTTGAACAAAGCCTGTCATGCGAGGTTACGTTTTAGACCTTTAGAAGCATATTTTGTTCTGTTTTACTTGTAACTCTTTTTGTCTTCATTCCTTATACTTGAACTCACTTAATCCTATTTCATTTTTACCATAAACCAACTCAATGCTGTGTTTGCAGGGCAGGATGTATTCACCCCAGTTAAGTTAAGCAGCTGTGATGTATTTTGTGTCTTTAGAGGAACAAAGGGCCTGTATCATTTCTCCGAGCTGTCCAGGAGAGAGCTGGACATTGCAAAGCACACGGTTCTGGGAAAACTTGGGATGGGGAGTTTGTTGGGGTCCCCTTGCTTGGGTGTATGTGCGGCTGGTGGGAGCCTGACTGGGGCAGTGGGGCTGTAGGCAGGCTGCTGGGGTCGGAGCTACAGGCCCAGTGCTGTCACACACACTGCGGGTGTGACTGCATGCTGGGAGGCTGGTTGTGAGTGACCTAGGTTAGGAGCTCCAACAGCACCCAAGGTTACAGGCAGGCAGTAGCAGAACCCCACACTGGTCTGGATTACACCTCGGAACACGCATCCTCTCAGTAATATCTGGCTCACTCTGCCTTTGGTATTCAGTGACTAGGCCCACACCATCTCCAATTCCAGCCCAAAGTGCCTCTTTAGGGGAGGGGATAATATGGAAAGGACTTGATTAAAAAGTGCACGTGCTTTTTCGCTTGAATGATATTTGCTGTGATAACTGTGCATGGAATTTATACTCCTTTCATATGATTTTGACTGGTTTTAGTGTATGCATTCTCAGAAAATGGATTCAATAAAAATTTGATGTGGTGCTGTATGGAGCTCAACAGAACCTTTTTAAGAATTCCAACTCTGGAATATTTATTTTATATCTAGCTTCAGTTTTAGTGCCTACTTCTATTCTGCAGATGCCCTCTTTAGCCTCTTAACTAGTTTATGAAGAAGTCATCAGCCGCTCTGACTCGTATTGAATCTCTGTCTGCATTACAGAGCGGACATGAAATGCTTTGTCAGTCATTGGGAGTGAAGATTCCATTGGAAACGAAAGCTGCATAGAGTGCTCCTTTAGTTCTGTCACTAAGCAAATCAGTGCATTGTGCTAATGAAGGGACAAGAGGTCTTTAGGCTCACTTGAGCTAGGTGAGTTAGGACTAGAGGGAATAAAATGTTATCGAGCTGGTGGGCAGTGCTGTAGGTGACAAGAAGATGGTGCACTTGATTTATATTAAGTTGTGAAGTCCGTTGAGAAATAGAAATAAATTTACTGAGTTTTAGTAGGGAAAGTGTAATAAATTTTGATTTATTATTCTCTGATGTTTGCACTTGCTTAGTATGCAAAACAAAACCATTTAGGGACAATAGAAAATGGAGCTGAAATGGCTAGGATGAAAATTCACTATCTAAAGCTGAGTGTTGTCAGCTCCTTAAAATCTGTTTTTTGCAGCGGAAAGAACGAGTGTTTATGCTGATCGTGGTTTCTGTTGTCCATGCACAGGGCAGTGGTTGACAAAATTGATCTTTTCAAGGTCACAAGCTGGAGTATTTTTGTTCCTTCCATGAAACAGTTAAATATTTCCAGTTCTGCCCGTTTCCTTCTGTGGCTTTGGTCAAATCACTTAGGCGCACATTTTTCCACTCTAAATCAGTAACAACCTGGTACCTGTGAAATCTAGGTCCAAAATGTTGCAAGTTGGACACCCAGAAAATGAAACCCCCAGTTGGAGGTGATTTTTTTAGAACTTTGGCCTTAGTGTACCTGTCTATGGAAAAAACATGCCATCTCCAGGGCTTCGTACTTTTCAGAACTGTGATGATGAGATGTGCTATAGAAATGCTAAATATTATCAGGATCCTGTGTATTCTGCATCAGTCTGGTCCTAAATTCTGCAATCAGGTCCCAGGATTGTGTGGCAAACTGTACATTCTGTAGTAGCTATCATATTTATGTCTTGTACTGAATTAAATATGCAACCATTTGCATAATATAACCAGGGCAGTAATCCCTGAGATATTTATATTTATGTCAAATTTCATTCCTTTTACTCAGTTCCCATATTTTCAATGTTTGATACGTCAAAGATTTTTGTACTGCAGTCAGGAGGGTATTCAAGATATTAGCAGCTTTTGATAATAGAGGCTTTTGATACTTGGGAGACACAGAAACAGTTTGGAATAGTGGGAAAAGCACCTTATCTGGAATCTGCTAGAATGACCAGCAGTAAAATAGTTAACACTGTTAATCTTAATGTGTCGTCTTTAGGTTTCAGGATCAACACCCCATTTTATTGACTGGAGCAGTTCATGCTATTATTTCCAACTACCTGAAACCTCAGGGAGACAACACTGAATTTGTTTACACTCAGTTCACATTTTTGAGGGTTTTTTCATAGCCGAGAGAACCAAAAACCCATGTTTCACTCAGAGCTTAGTTTCTGGAGCATGATTCTGTGGCAAAGGGTGGATTCCATGGTCCTGGAATCATGGAATATATAGGGAATACAGACCATTTAGCATCACCCATCATTACAAATGAATACTTACTGGATTTAGCTTCCATAGGAGCACAAACATGTCTTCCTGATGCACTTCTAGTGTTATGGGTTAGAGGAAAACCCACCACTAAAAGATTCCAGCTGAAAGAGAGAGAATATTGTCATGCCGAGTGGGATTGTCAGCTTGATGGGGCTCTGTCAAACCTGTGCTGTTTATTTACTTCCCTCTGAAAAATCATCAAGGAGTCCCTCTGTGCTTCCAGGTATGTTACACAGCAGCTGCTTTATTTATCATGGTAAAACGGCACAAGTTGTCTGAGGAAATGTTTCAGTGGCTTCCTATCTGCAGGCACAGGGACAATGTGCCACTTGTCAGCACAAGCTGCTGCCTTGGATACATTCTCCTTTTAAACAAACTATTAAATGAAATGTGTCTCTAAAAATGGTTTCTGGGTCCCAGCATACAGACTGATTTCCTGATGCCTTCAGACTTCTTTTCATGAAGCTATTCTTCAGATGATACAAAAGCAAGCTGAGCTTGCTCGGGGAGCTCTGCTCTACTCTGCGTGATTGGAGTGGACCCCAGCTACCCATATGCTCCTATGCAATCGGAACTGGCATGGACATAAATGTAATGAGAATCTTTTTTGATTACACAGAGGTGTTTTCAATATGACCATTATTGTTTTCTTTGCCTTTGCTACACACCCATATACTCTATGAAGGACTTCTTCATGGAGAGACAATAATGTGTAGCAAAGTGACATTGAAAATAGCATGCTGCAAGCAGGGAACTTGTGAAGATAGCAAATTAAACCTGTGCAGAATCATAGGCTGATAGATTCCACAGCCAGAAGGGACCATTGTGATGACCTAGGCTAATCTTGTGTATAACACAAGCCGTAGAACCGCCTCACAATAATTCCCATATCGGATCTTTTAGAAAAACACCCAATCTTGATTTTAAAATTGCCAGTGATGAAAAATCCACCACAACCCTTGCTAAATTATTCCAATAGTTAATTACTCTCACCATTGAGAATTTAGATCTTATTTCCAGTCTGAATTTATCTAGTTTCAACTTCCAGCCATTGGATCATGTTATACCTTTCTCTGCTAGATTGAAGAGTTCATTATTCAATATTTATTCCCCATGTAGGTACCTACAGACTGTAATCAAGTCACCCCTTAACCTTCTCTTTTTTAAACTAAATAAATTGAGCTCCTTCACTGAGTCAGTCACTGTAAGGCATGTCTTCTAGTCCTTTAATCATTCTCATGGATCTTCTCTGAACCCTCTCCAATTTATCAACGTGCTTCTTGAATTGTGAACACCAAAACTGGACACTGTATACCAGCAGCATCATACCAATGCTAAATATAGAGATAAAATAACTTCTCTACTCCTACTTGAGATTCCCCTGTTTATGCATCCCAGGATTTCATTAGTTTTTTTGGCCCCAGCGTCACACTGGAAGATCATGTTCAGCTGATCGCCTGGTACTTCCCCCAAATCTTTTTTCAGAGTCTCTACTTCCCAGGATAGAATACTCCATCCTGTGAATGTGGCCTGCATTCTTTGATCCTAGATCATGTATACATTTACATTTAGCTGTATTAAAACACATATTATTTGTTGGCATTCAATTTACCAAGAGATCCAGACTGCTCTTAATCAATGACTATACTCTTCATAATTTACCACTCCCCCAATTTCTATATCAACTGTTAAGTTTATCAATGATGATTTTATGTTTTCTTCCAGGTCATTGATAAAAAATGTTTAAATAAGATAAGTCCAAGAGCCAATTCCTGCAGGATCCCAGTAAAAATACACCTCTCAGTGATGATTTCTCATTTACAATTACATTTTGAGACCTATGAGTTAGCCAGTTTTTAATCCATTTAATATGTGCCAAGTTAATTTTATATAATTCTAATTTTTTAAATCAAAATGTGTGGTGCCAAGTCAAAGTATATTATGTCGACACTGTTATCTTTATCAACCAAACTTGTAACCTTGTAAAAAGATTTCAAGTTAGTTTGACAGGATCTATTTTTCCATAAACCCATGTTGATTTGCATTAATTACATTACTCTCCTCTAATTCATTATTAATAGAGTCCCATGTCAGCTGCTTCATTATCTTGCCCAGGATCAAAGTCAGGTTGACAGGCCTATAATTACCCAGGCCCTCACATTTACCCTTTTTAAAAACTGGCACATTCATTTCAGCCTTTTGGGACTTCCTTAGGCTGGGTCTATACTGATGGCAGCAAATTCACCGCTGTCAGATCGATGTCTCTGGATCGACTGAGTGGTCTATGTAGATCCGCTCAGCCCAGTGTGGACAGCATGTGGAACAGACGCAGCAAAGTCAACGGGAGATACGCAAGTGTTTTACATCACTTGCATATCTCCCATCGACTGCCACCAAATCTAGAAGGTAAGTGTAGACCAGGCCTTAGTGTTCCAAATTTATTGAAAATCAACATTAATAATCCAGGGAGCCTTTCAACCAGCTCTTTTAAAACTCCTAGATGTAAATCTCTAGACCTGCTGATTTAAAAATGTCTAACTTTAGCACCTGCTGTTTAACATCTTCCTGAGGTGCTAGTGGAATAGAAGAAGTGTTATCATTACCATGTGATGAGACTATATCATCTGTGTTTTTTACACTACCATTCTATAGCGGTTGCTGAGGTGCATGAAATACTGGCTCATTCTGGGTGGGATTTTGTTATTGGGCACTTTTACTGAAGATGTTCACTTGGACTTGGCAGGTTAAAATGAGATATTGAGTCCCATTTGGTTCTTACCTATGCAGTCCCCCTATGGGATGTTTGATCTTCTGAACTAAAAGGGGACAGGTTGTTTCCACTTTTGTGATGTAGGGAAGACCCCCACTTTAGGACAAGGAAGGGTTATAAGACAGTGATTATTTGTATACAGCCTTCATTCTTTGGCTTCATTTCAGAATCTAAGCAGCTTATTGTTAGGATCTTTCTATACTTTGGTTGTTAGGCCCTATGGTTCCCCCAATGGGATTTCAAGACTCAGCTGATGGGTTTAGAGTCTTTAGAAGCCATGTAATTGTTTGAGGAATGTCACGTATTGGACATTGCTGGTGGTGGGTAGTGGGCTAGTGAGACTAGTATGGAAGCTTTAATGCTATGTTTCTAAATATTAGGATAATGGCTGTGACTGTAATAATTATATAGAATTGTATATTCTATATGTTTTTCTAAATATTTATAAGTGATTTTTATTGTATGACTATGTTGTTTTAGTGTAATAGCAGGCTAATGGAAAAAGCATACAGGTAGGTAAGCCAGTGACTCGAGATACGACATTGATCTACAAACATTTGGGGATTGTTACTAGATAATGGGAGGACAATTGGCCTGGAGGTCATTGGCTCAACCCCCCTGCAGAGCTCACCAATTTCATTTTGGGCATCAGGTCCAAGCCCAAGAAAAACTGGGAACAAAGACCTTCAGCTGGATAGAAGGCACTCCCTAAAGGACAAGGAGTGAGAAAGTTGACAGGCCTTTCCAACACTTTAGGTAAGCTAAACATGCATGTAGACTTCTTAAAAATCTACGTCTGCTAAACTAATTCTCATCCAGGTGGGATGAAATGTGAACTGGCTTCCTCTGAACTTCATTGCACCTACCCTCATTACACCATTGTGTCCTTTCTTTGAGCAGGACCTTTTTTTATGGTGACCCCAGTGTAGAACAGCACAAGTTCAGTGAAATCAGTGGAAGTACGCTGATTTATATCAGCTCAAGATCTGGCCTTTGATGTCCCAACTATCAGTAAGTGGTTTGTTCTAGTGATAGTCAAATTGATACTCTATCTGTCTGCAGAAGCAGTTGAACTTTTTAAATCCAGTTCATCCCATCCAGTTACTGTGCTAGTGAAAACAATACATTTAGCAACCTCAGCAGGCCGTCTGCTGAGCTAAAACATCATTTTAGCATTTGAAGTGAAAATTATAGAAAGGACACACATTGTGTCTGGTATAGACTTGAACCCTGCACCCTGTGATATATTCTACCCAGCTGGGCAAATCAAACCAGCTCCACTCTATTATTTAACAGGAAAATATTTTCCAGTTATTGTGAGGAAACTTGCTGAAATCTACAACAGGCCTTTTTAATCACTCCTTGTAAAGTCTGTTCCCATGTGAAGCTCCAAAGGAGGTGTTTGTTTACATGCTTGACATAGAGACCGGCCATATGTGCGAACGTCTTCTGATTCATCCTCTATTCTATTTCTTGATCAGATACTTAACTCCCCCTTGAAGGTTCAAATCTGTAGATTGCTTGCCAGTCACATTAATTAACAGTCTTCTAAGCCCTGTGAATCATAGACAGGTGTATAAAGTATATACATTTTTCTCACTTAAACTTACATTTTGCGTATTGTAAAAGAATTCTTGTACAGCACCTTTCAGCTTTACTGCAAAGAAATCTTTTTTGGGTGCTGGCTGGTGAGTCTTGCCCACATGCTCAGGGTTTAGCTGATCGCCATATTTGGGGTCGGGAAGGAATTTTCCTCCGGGGCGGATTGGCAGGGGCCACGAAGGTTTTTCGCCTTCCTCTGCAGCATGGGGCATGAGTCGCTTGCTGGTGGATTCCCTGCAGCTTGAGGTCTTCAAATCTCACTTTTGAGGATTTCAATAACTCAGCCATGGGTTCGGGGTTGTTATAAATGTGTATGGGTAGGGTTTTGTGGCCTGCCTTGTGCGGGAGGTCAGACTAGATGATCATATTGGTCCCTTCTGACCTATGAGTCTATGAGTCTATGAGTCTATGAGCTGGGGAACTCCATGTATCTGTGAGAGGGGTAAATAGTAGTATTCCAATGTTTCAGAAGAGTAACCTGAGACACCTAAAGGTAAAGTGACTTGCTTTAGGTTACACAGCTAGTGAGGGAGAACCCTTTCCAATCCTGTGCTCTAACCATGAAACCAGAGTCTTCCTATTTGTTTGTTGGCTTTTTAATTGCAAGTGCACCTTGCTTTATCCTGCTATAATCTCTGAACATTGTATTGTGGTAACTGACTGAAACATGAATTTCTTTTTCAAGGGAAATAGAAATGGGCTGTGTGGAAGTGTGAAGTGTAAAGTTAACATTCATTTCTGAGCAGAAATATCAGTACCAATGTACTGGCTCACCTCTCCCCGGGATGAGAAGTAAAGCTGGAGGCACTGGTTTAGAACTACCTTCCTGGAAAGGCAGCTAATAATGTTAGGGTTAGAAAGGGAACAGCTCCTGTTCAACGGGAAAGTGGAAGTTCCTTTTCTTGCAGTCTGAGAGTCATCTCCTAGAGCCATGTTCGCATCCCAGATAACTGAATAAATGCAACTGTTAACATAACACAGTGAAAAGCATCACAATAGAGGGATGAGAAATCAAGTACAAAATAATCCTCCAGTCTTCAAAACCAAAGTTGGATCCATGTTTAGCATCTGAGGGTCATTGTAAAAATGTTAACAAGTCTCTGGTATAATGTACTGTAGGAAAACAGATTTCAAGATCTGCAGCAGTAGACTTCTGAGCAGTGAGACCGAGTACTGCATCCACGAATTATTGTCTTTTCAATACATCTTAACACAGAGCTGGAGGCTCAAAACATTGAGAGCTTTTTACTAACATTTAGTGATAAACTTTTGTCTCCTGTGAGTAAACAATCTGCTTTCTTAGCCACTTTGTTTCAATTTAAACGAGAATACATTGAAGACCTCTTGCAATAACATCTATTTATGTCAAACAAAACTGTAGGTTTTGGGTTGTTTTGGTGTTTTTACTTCAGTGTTCTCATATCAAATCCTCACTCAGAAAATACTGCTCTGAGGTGAATGAAATGGCATGTTGCTGTGTAAAATATACCTGTGCATTTTTAAATGCCATGATTTTATTTTGTGGCAGCCAGGGATTCAGTGTAAGAACTAAATATTGTGGCATCCTTTTGTTTTCTGCATTGTTGTTTCTGCATTCTGCATTGACCAGACATTATAGCTCATGGACACTGACATTTTTCCTTCTGATTTACTCTTTAAGTTACAAAATGGAACAGGATTCCTGAGTGGTTTATACGTTAGGGCCATGTTACAGCAGAACCCTGTAGTGCTGCTATATTTTAGACACTGTCAGAGTTTCTATTATAAACCCCATTTTTCAGAGGTTTATAGCTAAGACACAAAAATTCACTGTGTGCTGGGATTTTGAATATACCAGCCACATCCCAGCTAAGTAAAGGATTCCTTTGCACCTATTTTTAATACAAATGGTTGTGGCCTTATTTAGAGAGCGATAGAGAATGTGTGTTCTCTTATGTATATAAATTTACATAAAAGGCCCTCTGTTAAAAGAAGGTTATTTATCCCATGCACAGCTACAGACGGGACTGAAGAGCTAGGCAGCAGTTCTGCAGAAAAGGATCTGGGGGTTACAGTGGATAAGAAGCTGGATATGAGTCAGCAGTGTGCCCTGGTTGCCAAGAAGGCTAATGGCATATTGGGCTGCTTTAGTAAGAGCATTGCCACCAGATCGCGGGAAGTGATTATTCCCCTCTATTCGGCATCGGTGAGGCCACATTTGGAGTCTTGTGTCCAGTTTTGGGCCCCCCACTACAAAAAGGATGTGGACAAGTTGGAGAGAGTCCAGTGGAGGGCAACAAAAATGATTAGGGGACTGGAACAGAAGACTTATGAGGAGAGGCTGAAAGAAGTAGGCCTGTTTAGTCCGCAGAAGAGAAAAATGAGGGGGAATTTGATAGCATCCTTTAACTACCTGAAAGGGGGTTCAAGGGAGGATGGAGCTAGGCTGTTTTCTGTGGTGGCAGATGACAGAACAAAGAGCAACAGTCTCAAGTTGCAGTGGGGGAGGTCTAGGTTGGACATTAGGAAAACGTTTTTCACTAGGAGGGTGGTGAAGCACTGGAATGGGTTACCTAGGGAGGTGGTGGCATCTCCATCTTTAGAGGTTTTTAAGCTGAGGCTGGACAAAACCCTTGCCGGGATGATTTAGCTGAGGATAGTCCTGCTTTGGGCAGGGGGTTGGACTAGATGACCTCCTGAGGTCCCTTCCAACTCTAATATTCTATGTTTCTATGATTCTATGTTTCTATGTTACAAAGTCAAACACTTGCAAGTTAGGAAGTGCCAGATTTACTGTTGCTCATGCAACTTTAACGCTATCCCTTTGTGCTTCTGTCCTGAACACTGGATGAGACAGGTCTCCTGTGGAAAAAAAATGTGGTTATGTAATTAAAGGTATCATAACACATATGCACAAGGGAGACACATAAAGGTTGCCATTAAGTATTGCAGCACAGACTGCTACCATTTGAGCTACAGCACTTCCTTCATTATCTGACAGCAGGAGAAGGCTGTTATCCTAGGCTGTTGGACTAGATGACCTCCTGAGGTCCCCTGCAACTCTAATATTCTATGATTCTATGATCCTGAAGGAAGACTGGGCCATTAGGTCAAGCTGCAGGGTCCTGTGGTTGCTTGGTTACGGGAGCCCAGCCTGACCCAGTTTTTTTCTGTTTCCACCTCAGATTCATAGAATATTAGAGTTGGAAGGGACCTCCGGAGGGCATCTAGTCCAACCCCCTGCTCAAAGCAGGACTAACTTCAGCTAAATCATCCCAGCCAGGGCTTTGTCAAGCTGCAGCTTAAACACCTCTAAAGATGGAGATTCCACCACCTCCCTAGGTAACCCATTCCAGTGCTTCACCACCCTCCTAGTGAAAAACTTTTTCCTGATATCCAACCTAGACCTTCCCCACTGCAACTTGAGACCATTGCTCCTAGTTCTGTCATTTACTACCATTGAGAACAGCCTAGCTCCATCCTCCCTGGAACTCCCTTTCAAGTAGTTGAAGGCTGCTATCAAATCCCCCCTTACTTTTCTCTTCTCCAAACTAAACAAGCCTATTTCCCTCAGCCTCTCCTCATAAGTCATTTGCTTCAGCCCCCTAATCAGTTTTGTTGCCCTCCACTGGACTATCTCCAACTTGTCCACATCCTTTTTGTAGTGGAGGGCCCAAAACTGGACACAATATTCCAAATGTGGCCTCACCAATGCCAAATAGAGGGGAATAATCACTTCCCTCGATCTGCTGGCAATGCTCGTACTAATGCAGCCCAATGTAGTATAAGCCTTCTTGGCAACCAGGGCACACTGTTGACTCATATCCAGCTTCTTATCCACTGTAACCCCCAGATCCTTTTCTGCAGAACTGCTGCCTAGCCAATTGGTCCCCAGTCTGTAGCTGTGCATGGGATTTTTTGTCCTAAGTGTCCTAAGTGCACTTGTCCTTGTTGAACTTCTTCAGATTTCCTTTGGCCGAATCCTCCAATTTGTCTAGGTCACTCTGTATCCTATCCCTACCTTCCAGGATATCTACCACTCCTCCTATCTTACTGTCATCTGCAAACTTGCTGAGGGTGTAATCTATCCCATCTTCCAGATCATTAATGAAGATGTTGAACAAAACTGGCCCCAGGACCAACTCCTGGGGAACTCCGCTTGTGAACAGCTGCCAGCTAGACATGGAGCCATTGATCACTACTCACAGAGTCCAATGATCTAGCCAGCTCTCTATCCATTTTATAGTCCATTCATCCAACCTATACTTCTTTAACTTGCTGATAAGAATACTGTGGGAGACTATCAAAAAGTATTCACAATGAATACCTGATATCTGTTCATAGGATCGTTCATGAATGGGGGACCCCCTGCAATCTATAGTTACAGAAGGCTTATGGAGAACAGGGAGATAAATAAAAAGATGAGCTCTGTCTTAACTTTTCTTTGTGTGGTTTGCTTTATATAAGTCTGAACGTTCTTCCATGTACTATGTGGAGTGTGTGTATGTCTGTATGTTAATGCATTTTAACTTTATTACTAGAGTGCTGCATTAATTTTCCTCCTGAATTCTGCCTTGTAAGAAGCACCTTTATAAAATTTCTTTTCAAGTGCTGCAGTAGCAAGAATACATTAAAAATTGGCTTGTTTATATTGAATTATAGTCTGCAGGGAGCAAATTTCTACCATCTCTTTCATCTTGTGCTACCCCGTATTTCTAATCCAAGTCCAACCTGAAGTAACTACATACTGTTACAAGCATAATACGTAATGACAGCAGATTTGACAGTGTATAATGATGTGACTCTTATACTAAATCTAACCCTGAATCTGAGAATGGAGCTGGAATTCTTTCATGAACACATAGGCATAGTCTTGTTAAATACTCATGTCTTACATTCTTCTTCAGATTGGGTCGTTATAGGATAAATGCACCTTTTATCAGAGAGTTTCTGTAATAGTGCCCATTCAGCCTGCATGTGCTCTCCACACAGCCTCATTCCCCATCTCAAGGGTGCACTTAGCTGCGTGCTGAGCCACCCAGCAGCCTGAGATGGAGTGTTTAGCATCCCCACCTCCGCTTTGTCTAGCTTAGCTTTGAGTTCTTAATTCTACTTTTAGTTTAGTTCAATTCTTTAATCACATCTCTGTAGTGTCTTTGGAAATTTTCTGTTTAATAGTGTCAGAGCAGGGCCGTGGGCGAACTGTATGCACTGGGCAATTACCAAGTTGCGGTCAGGAGATGCATAGCAGGGTTGGATCGATCTGGGTCAGAACAGTTCCAGGCCATCATAGCAGAGGGTCAGCTCTTAGTGAAGACGTTGTTACAAGCCTTGCTACTTGCAGCTAACAATGCAGCTTATTCCATCTCTATTGCTGTTGTCATGTGTCAAATTTCTTGCCTGCAGCTGTTGGGATTTCCTAGGGAGATCTAAAATATTGTAAAAGACCTTTTGATGGACTGAAACTTTTCAGTCAGTCCACTGATAAATCCTTGCACATCTTGAAGGGTTAGAGGGCCACACTCTGGTCTTATAGTATATATACAGCTGCAAATAAAAGAAAACATAGAACAGAGATCCCATCCAGTAGTCCAGTTCTCCAGTATTGAGTACTCCCCTTCAGCCCCTCATCTGCCCGAAGAGTTTTTTCCAAATTCCTGGCAGCAGGAGCCGCTCACCTTTGTCAGTTGGGGAATAACAGTAATGTCCCTATTAACACAACTTAGGTCTTCAACTCAACATTGAAAAGTCCACTTTGACTTCAGTTCAACAGATAAACTTCATAGGAGCTTCTCTGGATGCTGGAACATCCAGAGTTTTCCTTCCTGCAGGCAGATTTATGGTACTGACAGTGTTTATTGCTAAGATTCAAACATTCCTCCAGACAATGGCAAGAAGTTGCCTCAAACTTCTGGATTATATGGCAGCTTGGACTTTTGTAACAGGCTATGTATATGCTGCTTCCAGAGTTGGCTTAGAACAGTCTATATCCCAAACAGACATGTCTAGACAAGCTGCTGTCTGTACCTCACCGCATGCTAGATTCACTCACTTGGTGGAAGGACCCATCTGAAGTCCATGCAGAGGTTTTGCATTTCCACTCAAACTTCCCCATCTGAGGGCCCTGATTCAGAAAATAAGTATCTGCCATATAACTTGGCTGCAAGTGTCTAATGTTCACTTGGGATTCAAAACCACTGAACACCTATAGCCTGCTGTAGGCTGTGTGTAGTGTGTTATGTCCCATGCATAACTCTAAGTCTGTGCTGCAGAGGCCATTTTCTCCAATGTTGATTTGCTTTTTTGGAAATAATGAGCCAGAGAGAGTGATTTGCATCTCAAAGTTACACGGCTCCTTCAACATAGCACAATGCAAATGTTCTAGTGTTGCATTTTATGACTCTACAGCGGCAAGTCCTGCTATCTTATCCTTTCCTCTCCCCCATCTATTCTGCCATCCTCTGGGTTCCTCTTATAAAGGCTCCGGAGTGTGTGGAAGCGATATCAAGGGAGATATAGGTAGCTGGTTGCTGCAAAACCAAGATTTCGTTTAAAAAAAATTAACAGGAAAAATATATTGTCTGTTTCTAAAACGTATTTCCCAGTTATATAGCATTAGTCTCCAAAAAGCTCCGGCATCAGTAGCTAGTTAGAGACACTGGACTGATTTAGTGTGTGTATTAGGTGTTGTTACTTACAGCCATGATCTTAAATAAGCTGCAGAATATGGGATGCTTTTGCAATCTAGTATTAAGTACTTGCATTGGCAAGAAATAAAGCAAAAGTTGTAACATTTTAGATACATTATATGTATTGTTTTTATATATTTTTAACTAAATATAAGTAAGGTCTATCCCTCTGTCCTAATCTAGTGATAGGCTTTTAAAAAGCTCATGAAAACTAGGGGCTCCATTTACACCATCCCCAGAATTGCCTATCTGCATTGAATATATGCATCTCAGCAAGAAGAGTTCATTGAGCTACATCAGAATTATTTGTAAATTTGGAAAGAAACTAATTTTATTTTCTCCTTGAAGAAATGAGTTTGTATAAAGTTAGATAAAGCCAGCCCAAGAGGAGTGTCTTTGCTCCCAGATTCTGATGCCTCTCTGACTTATTTACTAGCTGTAGAGCAAGAAGATTGAAATGCTTCACTAGCAAGCAGCATAATGCATTATCTGGAGAAGATCCTAAAGGAGCAAATTAGGAGAGAAATATCTGTTGCTTTCTCTTTGTTTTAGTTCTCAATCTGGTGCTAATTGTGGCCTTTCGTGACCTTTTCCTATGTCCCCACATTCTAAATATTAGATATGGCTTGTTCATTAACTTCTGATGTGCTACGACCTTCTGAGTGAATTGGCTCAGAGATCCTACCTGATACACCCCTTTGGAACTATGCGACATACAGAAGAGATGTGTTCATTCTTCTTTCCCAGCTCTCAGAAGTGGCAATGAAGGGGTATTGGGTAGGAGGCCTGGCGGGCATTGGTACAGTAGTGCTTTTTCCCGCTAACCTCGTACATACGCTCCTCTCTTAGTTTTATTCCCTTTAATGCAGAAGAAGAGACCTTTATAGTGTTGTGAATCAGCGTTTTGAGTTTCTACAGAGACCTGTGAGTGAAATTCTTCTCCCGGCTCAGTGCACTAATAGCCAGGATTAGTGCAAGAAGGTGCCACAGGAGTGAGGGATGGAATTCCCTGCCCAGAGCTTCCAGTGAGTCTTTACTAGCAGTCAGGGAGCATGGCACACTTTCAAAGGGACTAAGCAGCCTGTGCTGACTGGGTCCCAGAGTAGACTACGGAGTTCCTGTAGTAACCAGACCCTCTTCCTTCTGCCCAGGGAATGAAGCAGCTTCAGAGGTTTATCAGAGGGTGACTTAGAGGATGAGTCTGAGGGCTTCATTCCTCTGGTGCTCACCAGTCTGAACTCATTTACCCAGGAAGAGCATGAGTGCTGTGGTGATAGTTGATGGAATAGACGGACAGACCCTCTGCAGCCAGACACCTTGTATCATTACTTGGGTGTAAATAGTTCATTTTGCACAATTATAAATGATGACACTAGGTGCCCAGCAGTAGATAATCACCTCCTGAATCTTTAGGATGTAGCTAATTGAACCTCACATTCTGTGCCCCCACAAGTCAAGGGTAAAAGAATCTGGCACAGAGCATTCATTCCTCTGCTATCCCTTGATCTTCTGCCCAAGCACTTATGAGTTCCTTTAGAAGATGGTGCCAGTGGTTAAACTTCCTGAAATAAACTGAAGGATTTATTCTATCTTGTCTGTAGAAACTATCCTATCTCTGGAAAACGGGCTTATTATTTGCACATAACATCAAATAATAGCCCAAGATAGAAATAGAAAAAGCAAAAATTGTAGCAAGCTGTGAAGGTAATATGGAGATGTTTCATGTTGTTATAGCAAAGGAAGTTAAACTGTTGACATGGAGACAAGCAGAACTGTTTAGGAACAGATATCGCTTTCTCCTTGTCATGGTATTTCCAGGACTTGTGTAGCTCTAATGAATTCAGCAGAAGTTGCTGCTGCTAGGCTCTCTTTCACAGCTGTGGAAAAGCTCCTCTCATCTGCAAGGAAGGTGAACTTGAGAAAGCAAGGGTGATTGTTTTCTTGAATGTGAAATCCCCATCTGACGTGTTCAACTCTCCTGACAGACTTCAGAGAGAGTGTTGATTTTATAAGTCTGTGCCATTTAATGCCAAGTTGTAGTCACAGTCACAGAGGGGTTTTGTACAAGGCTTAAAACACTTGCTCAAATTAATGACCAAAAATGTCAGATGTGTCCACAGCTAATTATTCATTAAATGTGTAATTAGTGTGGGATGATCATGACATTTTAATATTATTAATTTTTATTCTAGAATAGGAATTAAATTAGTCTGCAGTCACAGAACACAAGTTGGAGATGTCTGTTGTTGTGTGGGGAAAGCGTTGGCCAAAGGTGGTGAGTTTAAATCAGTGACTGGAGTTACCCTGCCCTGTTTTACATGGATGTGTAAAACGGATTGTATGGCATTTAAGTAGGAGTAAGGAGAGCATGTTAACAACAGGATCCATGCTTCAGCCCTCCTTCATTTCATGAAGGCCAGGTTTATACATCAGCATTTTGGGGTTTGCAGTGCTGATCACAGGACCAAATTAATGTTTGCATAGTAAGTGGCGAGGCTGCTGGATTTAAGAAACATGAAGAGTGAATTAACCTTTCTCCCTACAATAATGGGGTTCCTGTAACACAGGGGAAAGGAGAAATGATGAAGCTTGATGAAGAGATTTACCCTGCAGCTAGTTACTGTTGCTATAGTTCATTCTTTCTTAAATGGAAAGCTACAGCCTTCATTACTCTTCATCTCTCACTCTTTAGAAGCCAAATGTTGTTACAAAAATTCATGAAAAACATAACATGCTGTTGGCTTCAGAGAGCAGAGAGAATACAAATCTCTTCTCTAGAATTGTAGACAGCAGACTCCTCATTAAATGTATGAGAAAAACGTTCAATGATCTCCCTGCTTGCTCTAGTGGCTCTCAGACTCCATGCTTCAGGAAAAAATACTGCATGGTTCAAGGCAACAAGTCAAAGTGGATTTCAGTTTCTACTTGCTTGTCTTGAGCATCTGCACTTTAAGGAATTTATCAAAATCATGATTTCTTGCCCTTCTCTCTCCCCCAACCCCGGTTTCCTTGATAGCCCTTGAGGAGCACACCTCTAAGTGAAAAAAGGAAAAAGGGGAGGGGGTGGGAAGAGTTAATATATGACTACAGCTGAAATTGTAACCAGATGCTTGAATTAGAAATCTTCTCAAATCATCAGAACCCCACTTAGAACCGGATTCATCAGAGATGCTTTGATTGTATTTAGCTCCATATGAGAACGTTTGCATGTAGTAAGACAGTCCTGCCCCAAAGAATGTGCAGTCTAAACAGAGAAGACAAAAGTTGGGAGAAAAGGAATATCTTTATCTCCCTGTTGTGGATGGTGAACTGAGAGAGGGAGAGAGATTGAGGGCCAGATTTTCAAGTGTCCAGCAGCCATGATGGGAGCCAGATTTTCCAAAGAGTTCAGCTCCCACTTTGGCACCTTAATAAAGACGAGTTTTTCAAAAGTGCTTAGCACTCAGAAACTTCTGTTGTAATGCTTGTGGACGGATTTTGAAAACAGATCAGCACCCAGTTTGCAGTCAATGTGCTGAGCTCTTCTGAAAATCTGACCAATTATTTTGGTGCTAAATGGGAACTGAAGCTTTTTGCAAACCAAGCCGTGGTAGTGGATGCTGAGCTCTTTTTGAAATCTGCCCCAAATGCCATGTCCAAGATCACAAGGAAAACTGTGAGAGTGCCAGGAATTGAACTTAGATCTCCTGGGTCCTAGTTCAGTGCCTTACCATGAACTATCTTTCTTCTCTATGCAACTGTTAAATTCTGCTTAATCCTTGCCCTTAATATCATGTGGCAATGAATTCCAAATGTTAAGTATATAGTGTTAAAACCTGCATCAGTTTTAAATTTGTTGCCTTTCCATTTCAATGCCTTTTCCCTTGTTTCCTGTATTATCAGAAAGGGTGAATAGGAATATCTTCTTAACTTCTCTATATCATTCATTAATTGTACACCTCTGTAATATGTCCCCTCTTTTTCGTCTCAATTTTAACTTTTCACTCTTTCCTCAGATGGAATTTTTTCCATATATTTTAACCCCTTTTTAACCCCTTTCTTTTTAACCCCTCTGTTTCTTCTATATCTATTTTGATAGGTGATGTTCAGAAATGAACCCTGTATTCTAGGAGATAGCATACCATTGATTTATATAAAAGTATTCTAATATTTTCAATATTTGTGTTTTCTAGTCCATTATTTATACAGCCTAACATTTTGTTTGCTTTTGTTTTTGACTACTGAATATCAAGCAGAGTATAACTGAACGGTCCTCAGTGATATCTATGTCTTTTCCTTGAGTAACTATGGTTAATTTAGAGTCCAGTGTCTTCTACAAGTAGTTTACCTTATTCCTTTTAATTACCCTGCATTTGTCATCATAGATTTTCATTTGTCATCATGTTGACCATTCATATAGATTGGTTAGGTTCCTCTAAACATCTTCATTGTCTTTTTCAATCTCAACCTAAATAATTTTGTGTTACCTGCAGACTTTGCCACCTAACTTTTCATTATCTTTTCTAGATCATTAATAATAATAAACAGTATTGGTCCTTGCATGGAATCTTTAAGCATCTTGCGCTTAACGATGTGTCTTGTTTAAAATTGACCATAACTCTTAGCTTTCTGCCTCTTAGCCAGACAATCCACGACAACTGTGATGTAAACATTCCTCCAAAAATTCTTTTTTATCATTTTCCCAACCAGAAACAGGACTATCTCAATCCTCCAGCAAAGTCGCATTGTATGAATGAACCAAGCAAATTAGAGATAAGTGACCATATGTGCTTAGTCAGCCAGTTCTCAGAATAAAGAGAGAGAGCCTTGTCAGTGACAGGGAACAAATAATTATCTTCACAAATGTTGATTTTTATGTTGTGTTATTTTAGGAGGGAAGTGACACAACTCAGTTTAAGATGAACCCCTAGCTTCTTATTATAGCCCTGCTTTAAACAGTGGGCAGCAGGGTGCAAGAAATTAAGCTGCAGCCTCCTAAATACCAAGCCCAGCTGTCTTCATTAAAGTAACACTGAACCTGAAAAGAGAAAAGACAAATACACTGGGTTCTGTTCATTAAGAGACTGGTGGGTTTCTGGCTTTGTTGTCTTTTAATACGCCAAGAACAAATGCAGGTTGACAAGTGGCATCAGCCAAGGGACATGGCTTTACAAGGTTCTGTTGAAATAGGGCCTAGAAATAGCCAGCTGAAATCTAATTTTGTAGCCAAATAGAATAAATTGGAACTGATAGTTATTCAATTAATGGCATAGGCAGCAAGGTGAGGTCCCCTCTCAAAATAGCAGAATAAGGATTTCTTGAGAAGGAGATTGGGGAAACAGGGCACAGAACCAGGTATTCAATCAAATTCAGCCATTAATCAGAGTAGCGGGAGAGAGATATGATTATTATAGAAGGAGTCAGCAAAGTGGTTTAACTGAAAGCTTCTCTACAGTGTGAAGTGTGATAGAATCTTAAATCAAATCACTAAAGGATATGCCACAGATTCAGCTTTTAGCGGAGTGCCTCCTATTCAGGACTACACCAGCCAATAATATAGGTATTGCATGTATGTCAATCAGGCCAAAAATAGTCTGTTCGGTACATTGTCTCTTTCTCCTGAATTCAGTTCATCAGCACTGATGGGTAAGTTCTCTGGAGGACTGAGATATGATTTACTGTCTTGGAGCCTGAAATTCCTCTTCACGTAATTTAAATAGGAATGTTTAAATGAGGATCCTGCTAAGCTATTTCATTAGCTGAGTGGTATGAAGTCTGTTGTTTCTAAAGGTCGCATTTGATGACCACCCACAGTGTCTTCACACACATTTCTTAGGTTCTGTTTGTAGTAAATGTCTTTCAGGTCTTGAAAGATGGACTCATGAGGTTAATGCATCTGACTCAATGTCCTAGCTCTCATTTAGCAAGAATATTTATGTTGTCTTTGGGTTGGACTAAACGTATCTGAAGGCATTTTCTTACAACAGCAGGAATGTGGATTCTCTAACCATTGAAAAATTGGCAAATTTTCTCTTGATCACTTTGTGCTGAGCCTTCAAAAGTGTGGATGTTGAAGGTGAATAACTACCAGCTATTCAACTAAACTTACTGTGAGCAATTGTGAAGCTCACATATCCAGGTCTGAGTTTCTCTGACAAGAGATTATTAGATCTGTGAAGTGCGGTCATCAGAGTAGACCCCAACCTGCTTAGAGTGCTGTGCTCTGCTATTAGAAGTTCTTCCCGCGTATTGCTGCAGTTCCCCTTGTGGAAGCTTCCCAGGGGATGTAAGGACTGTGCTTAGAAAAGGCAGCAGGAGATTAAAGGCTATTTTAGGCAGTTTAAGGCAATATACAGGACTGTCATGGGGGAGAGAGCAGTGGGCAGGGGGAGCGAAAGAGGTGGAGGGAGCTGGCAGAAGGCTGGAGTAGGACACTGACCCAATATAGCCCACCCAGTCATTTAGAAATTGAGTCATGTCTCAGAAAATCATGAGATTGTTTTAAAAATAATCAGTTATCTTCTCTTTTAATCTGTTTTGTGGAACTCAAATGTCCAGGGCTGTGGTTTTCTGCTTCTGCTATTTCCATGCAGATAAAGCCCCTCCTGTATCTCTCATGCTGATTTTGGAAGTTCCTTTTATCCTTGAAGGGGTGGGTTTCCTTGCTGTAGGAGTTTGGTATGAATGGACAACTTCTGTGTCCTTCTATTGTTCTTCCTGTGTGCAATGAGCAGCACGGAGTAGGAGGTTTGTTAATATATTCACTAGCCTTCTTGAAGACTCCCATGGTGCAGTGTTTCAGATGTTTGGATAACGTGCATAGTGATTAAGCTCCCATAGTTCTCTTCACCACAAGGAGACCAAGAAATATTGAAAGATTTTTTTTTATCAAAAGAACAATTTCTCTCTATGCAAATGGCTCAATAATAATATTATCACTGCAGCCTCAGGCATAGACAAACTGAATGGAAGAGAAGCCGAGTCTGTGGTTTTCAGCGTAATGATTTTAAGCTTTATCAGCTTAGTATATAACTAGGAAAGAGAGACACATTCTACCTTGAATAATGATTCTCTGGGTAGAGGAACAGACTTCCATTTAGGGACAAGCCAGAAAAGGTACCTAACTAGTAAGTTCTTAATTCAGTGTCAGTGGCTGAAAACTTACTGGGGCTTCTCTGTGCTCTTAGGTCATTATGCAGAGAGACCCTAACTGTTAGTACAGTTTGTGCCCTACTCTGTATAGACGTGGGTCTTTCTGTATTCCGCACATGAAGCAAAGCTCTGAGTTTTCCCCTCATACACTCATGCTTTGTGGGCTGCCAGGGGGTCACTGTAATCTCTTCCTGGAACTGAGCTGCTCTCCACGCACACTATCTGTCACTCCTTCATTCAGTGCTCAGCTCAGCTCTCATTGAAGTTACTGGAAGTATTGCCACTGTCTTTGGTGGGACCAGGGTTTGGCTCACAGTGCAGGAAGCTTGGAGTTCATCTGAAGCGAAGAGTCAGTTAATATATATTGTTTTACCGTTGGGATTTGAGCAGGTCCACAGAAGAGAACTCTGCTACTGTAAACCTCCTAAATAGCAGCAGCTGCAGGAAGGGGGAGGCTTGCACAATGAAGTGCCTCACCAACTAACCAGCAACCCACTAGAGCACAAGAAGAGGGCTGCCCTCCAGCACCCCTTGACAAGTCTCCAGCTCTGGCCATCCATGGGAGTTTGACACAGTTGTGTGTTGTTTGGTATTAGTTGATATGTAGCCTGGTAATTGAAAATTGTGCTGTATTGACAGTGATGCATGAGGCAGCAGAATCAAGGCTCCCCAGGCAATCTGACCATTATCAATTCTTAACTTCTCTATGCATGTCTCAGCAGCCTTCCTGGTCTCCTAATGCAGGTTTTTAGGGATATTTATTTTATGTGTGTGTCTTGTGAATTTTTCACCATGTAAGTATGTCAGGCACAACACGCGTGTATGTCCTGGGAAGTCCAAGGCAGGGTTGTTTGTACAATCTGTAGAGTCTGTTCTATTGGGAGCCACATGCATCATGAGGGCATCTGAGCTCTGCAGGTTCTCTTGTTTCCACTGGTGTTTATCACAGAAACCATCTCCTTCTGCTTCTGCTTCAGCTGCCTCAAAAACCTGTAATGGGCCTTCCCAAATTTTAATGTGAATACAGTCCAACATGCTTCATAAAATCATGCTGTGACATTTGAGCAGAATATTTCTTTCCTTTTTAATAAAGGATCATAATCTAAGGTTGAGATTTTACACTGCGACATTGATTTGATACAAGTGGAGTCATTAGCAATTTGATACTATAGCTTTCTCATTATAAACTTCTGTGGAAGAGGAAAATTAATTTTTCTGTGCTGTCAAAAGTTCTCTAAGCAGTTCCTTTCCCTCCTGGATAACCAAACCGTAAATTCCCTGCTTGCCTGCATTGACCCCGTCTCACTAGAAGATACAGTAGTTTAAGTTACATTCTAATTAAACTTGTGCTACAGAGGAGAAATGTAAAGAGTAATGTAAAGTAATAGTGGTATGCCTACATTGGTTTATAATGAGTATAAAACAAGACAGAAGATAGTATAACAGGAGACTCCCAGAAGGGGACATCGATTGGAAGTACTGTTCAAAGTTAGGTTTGGTTAGGACAAATCTTCTTAGCTTTTACATAGAATAATTTTTGCAAATAGGAATAAAAGAAAAAATTAGAGGGGATAGTCTCATAGTAACATTGTTAATATCTGGAAATGTTGCTGTGTGTACAAGCACTGTATTATCTGGGAGGGAGGCAGAAGAAATTATATCAGTGTGAAAAGTAGTTATTTTTCTTCCTAATCACCATTTCCATTGACTCGGAAGCCAGTAGCCACAGGCAGGATGGATCCCTCCACTGCTGTCACCCAGGCCATTTATTTAGTGGAGTTAGAGACAGGTTTCAGAGTACATGACAATAAAGCACTCCTGAATAACAGAAGAATCTACTTACTTATTTTTCAGTTAGGCAGCCACCTACTATGTTTCTATCTAACTTACATTACAATGTTGTCTAAGAACAACATAAATTTGACTTCACAAATCCATCAGGCAAATACTCTGTCCTTTCTGGCATGTTCCTGTCTGTCCATCCATCCATCCACATCAATTAGCCCCAATTCCACTGATTGCGGAGAAAGGCTTTTTATAAAGTTGCCCTTTTCCTTCAGTCCAGTTCAGTGGCAGTCCCTGGCAAACTCTCCTTGGTTGCAAGCTTTCCTACACAGAGGTGCCCCAGTGACACTCCCAACTCCCATGCGAGCAGGGATTCCCTAAGACTCTTCTCATCCCCAAAGTTAAGTCAAGGTCCAGTTGAACTGCACCTGTGGAACTAGGAACCCCAAGAATACAAGTAATAAATAAGAATTGTTTTCAGTGCTGCTGCAGGATGGGAGGCACAGGGAGAAAGGCACATGGCAAATGATGAGCGTGTGTAGCCATCTGCCTATGGTGTGCCCTCCCCAAGGAAGGTTAACGATTGGGTGTAGATCCCAGTGCCTCATGTGGGAAGAGTAGATATGGGTGAATTTCATTACTTTCCATAATGAAGCTAACTTGACTCATTATGGTTCATGAATTTTTTTCTTCAATGTAGGAGTTTGGAACAAGTTTATCATAAGCTTAATATCATAGCATAAGAGTCCAGCGGAGGGCAACAAAAATGATAAGGGGGCTGGAGCACAAGACTTATGAGGAGAGGCTGAAGGAACTAGGCCTGTTTAGTCTGCAGAAGAGAAGAATGAGGGGGGATTTGATAGCAGCCTTTAACTACCTGAAAGCGGGTTCCAGGGAGGATGGAACTAGGCTGTTTTCAGTGGTGGCAGATGACAGAACACAGACCAATGGTCTCAAGTTGCAGTGGGGGAGGTCTAGGTTGGACATTAGGGAAAAGTTTTTCATAGACTCATAGACTCATAGGTCAGAAGGGACCAATATG
>ML675630.1:705806-717462 GCA_007922155.1 Mesoclemmys tuberculata | reverse complement strand
ATGATCATATTGGTCCCTTCTGACCTATGAGTCTATGAGTCTAACTCAGCACCTGTGAAACAAGGTCAGGAAGCCAAAGGAGGGAGGACTAGGAAACTGACCAGCTTGTTTACAACAGACTTAATAAATTAGGGACTGTTTGTTTTTATCCTAATTAAAGCAGGCCATCCTTTGCTGATTGGTCTTTTTTGGACTAGGCTGGAGAAAGTCACAGGCCTGACTTCCCATGTGTAAGACCAGGATAGCGCAATGTCCAGGGCAGAGGAATGTGCATCTTAAAGCTTCAGGACACAGTATTTTGTCTCATTTTTATTTCCTAGTCATTCTTGTACAAAGCTGATTTCACATGTAATTAATTTTGTGTAGCTCCACCGTTCAGTTTTTGATATCAGAGAATTTGTAACCAGTGTTTGTCTTGATATTTGATACATTTGTTCGTTCATCTTGTACCCTGTCCTCTTGTCATTAAACAAGACTCCCCAGTCAACTTCCAGGTAACAAGGACTCATTGGATATTTTCTGAATACTAGATTCAGAGAGTAGTTAGAGGTTTCCCAACCCAAGCACAGGGGTAAATGGTAAATCAACAGAAAAACACGTTGGGTGAATTTTACCAGTGCTGGTGGCTTTCCTCTGTTTTGAGATCTCTGCACCTCTTTTCCATAAGGGTCTCCCCTGAGAGCTGCTTTGTATTTTGCGCATGTTGGGATGCAGAGGTGCTGACTGCTATAGGCCTGCTCCTAATTCTTGAGAACAAGCTGAATTTCGCTGTCAGTTCTTGATGTCCCTTGTCTCTCTGTCAGTGGTATAGCAGAGTAATATCTGCTGATACAAAGCCATGCATCTTGGTGTGTGACAAATCACTTTTTAATTGCTTGAAGGAAGAAATCCATTAGTCTTCCCTTTACGTGAGAATAATAATAATATTCTGTGAAGCATGAGCTGGATGAAGTACCAATCTGTAGGCTCTGCTGCTGTTTTCAGTTTGTATCAATGTCCAGTTCAGAGTATTAAATTTCAGTATGACAAACTTGAACTGTCTGACACCTCAAAGTGGTTTGCATGCAAGAATCAGAAGGGAAGCAAGCACTATAGAAACAGGGAAGAGCATTTAAATGGTGCATTAATTCTCTAAGTGAATTTGTCACGTTTCATGCAAGATCCATCTCCTCTTAAACAAGTTCCAGTCATCAATCTGCTCAGCAGCATAGAAGAGAAGCAAGTAGGTTTGGACCCTTCTGGGCAAAACACCCACCAGCTTTCTTGCATATCACGGCTTCCCACGCAGAAAACCTCCGAGCATTTCTTCATGTGAAATTATTGTTGTTCATCTTCATTTAAACTTATTGCTATGAAAAAGTGTTCAAAAGGTCTCTGCTGAGCTGTCAGCAGCCATGGTTTCACTGACTGCCTTGGCTGGATCTGATGGACAGTTCAGACAGATTTGGAGATTCTTCCAGTATTTCTCATTGGAAGAATCTAGTTTATGACAAAGTATAAATCCTCAAACTTTGTGTTATTAAACTTGCCATCCCTGCTGCATTTAAAGTATCATTAAAACAGAACCCTGCTCCAGCAGAGCTGTCACTAAGATACAAATCCTCTTTCTGTGCTACTAACATAGATGATGCATTTACAAATATCCCTTAGGTTAAAAACAAGGAGATTAGGTCATGATGGTCCAAAGCTATTTTAAAAAGATCTTAAAGCCCCAGAATAATTGTCCCTGTTGTTGTATTTAACAAAGGAAAAACAAAAAAGAATATTCTCATGTGACTTTGATCCATGACATACAGATACCCCCTTTTTAACAAAGCATCTGCAGTTATCACCAACACTCTGGTCAGGATAAGGCTAGAAGCTCATTATGTTCTGAAATATAGGACAAATTACATCTTTTTAGCTGATTACCATAAGTGATTAGACTTATGATATCCCTGATTAGTCGGAAATTTAGGGGGGAATCATGAATTTTAGATGTGTGGCAAACTGCCTGCTTCCCTGGTGGGTCTTGTACTTTTACCTTCTGTCTGTGGTCAGGGCACCCCCAGCTTCCTCATCTCTCCTGGCTGTAGCAGAGCTCTGTCTCCTGACCTGGGAGGGAAACTTCTCCTCAAACTGCTCCGCACCTTCTGCGTTTGTTCCCTCCTCCTTCCTTTAGGGAAGGCAGGGTTTATTGGGCCCAGGTGTCTTTAAATGCTCTGCTGTGCTTTTCCCTCAGACTGCAAGGCAGGCAGAGGGAAAAAAAATTAGTTGCCAACTGCCTGCAGGCCAGAGGGTTTTTAACCCTTTCGGGCCCTCGTACCGGCCCTGACACACCCTTTTAAAGCCGTTCGGCCTGACTTTATCACATATGATAGTTGGCAACTAATTTTTCTTCTGAAGATGAATACCACCTTTCTTTTGAGAGACTGTGTCCACTAAAATCTGCCTCTTGTGATGCTAGATTAAGTATTTGTGAAGTTCTAAACTGATTAAACTAGAGTCAAACTGTGCGGGTCACCAGGAAACTAAGAAATGATTAGCCATGTGATGTATGGCTAAGAAATCTTCTGGGCACAATTTGAGATTCATGGGGGACAGATAGGGCATCACATGTGCAATCTGCTTGCCGCCGTACGACAGCTGAGGACAGGCTAGAGGGAAAGGCAGTGCCCAGAATGCACTTCATGCACATTTCCATTGGCACCATTTGTCAAGCAGAGCGAATTCCTGAATCTACTTTTGTAGAAATGAAGAAAACTCCTTGTATTATTTTGCTCTTTTGATGATAGGAGAGTGAAGATTTCCTTTTATCTTGCTGTGCCACTGTGACCTAGACTAGACTGATACCACAGTGATCCGAAGCAGCAACAGATTACTATGGAGCAGGCCCACGCTGCAGAGGCACCACTTCATTCGTTTGTCTCTTAGCCTTCATCTCACTGTGTTTTATTAGATCTAAGAGTTACCAATCTATGTAAAAAACACCCCATCATGATCTTCTGCACCTTCTCCACTTTCTCCCTTTGTAATGAATTCATGGTGTTCTCTGGAGGAGCATGTCCCCTCAACATCCCAATTGGACCATTCAGGATTAAACAAGATTTATATTAATTCTGGGTAACAGGGAAAATTATTTGACCAAGACCTATTTAGAAGATTGTGTTGTTAAACTGATATAACATTATCACTGTACTTTTCAAATGTATAACTTGGTTAGCAATAATTAAACCTTGGTATTGAGGTAGTTAACAAATTTAAATTTGTGATACAAAATATTGATCAAAGAAAGGGCAGATTATCCAAATTGTATACTATATTCATTAATTAAAGAATAAGACCTTCAAATAAGATATACTGACAGTGGAAAGACTGATTTCAGAACTGGAGAGAGCTGTCAAAGGAGTATAGAGGCACAGTTCTACAATGCCTATTCTATACTAAGAGGTGTTTTAATACCTCAGAGTTTATATTGAAAAGGAAGACTTTATGCAGATTATGTAATTTAGCATTTCCTGATTGAATAACAGGTGATACAGATTTTGAGGGAACAATTAATGAGAGAAATTAGTGGGATTTGGGGCACTCTGTATAAATCCAAGAAAAGATGGCCCTTTTTGTGCTTTTTATTAATTGTTACACATCTCACAATAACAGCCCATTGGCACACACTCCACACCCCAAGTCCCACACTGGACAACTGGCTTTTGCAGAGTTTGGATGTTCTTGTCATGGATAAAGCCTATTAACACAAAACATAGTGAAAATAATCATCAATATGTTGCTTTTTAGCTTCTTTTTCTTAAGCATACTGAACCTGATACTTGAACAGCAATACCACCTAATTTACTGACCATGGTACCATGTTGATTTTCCTTGTATTATATGTTAGTTAATACTAAATGTATTATGTTAATGTATTTAATCTATGATTACTTTTAATGATTATTTATAACGGAGACTTCTACGTTCTTTAATTTTGCTTTCAAAACAGAATAACTACTGTTATCAGTGTCCATAAAAATATATACAAGTATACAACAGTATTCAGTTTACATATCCAAAGATAAGCTAAAATGGACCAAATCTATGCTATTCCAGAGCGTGTCAGAGACCAGAAATGGTATGTATTCCTAGCATTTTATCCAGGCTGTCCCAGAGATCTTGCCTGCTCGTGAGATGGTGCACATAGAGTAGCTTGTCCAGCCTGCTGGAAGATCTTGTGGACAGACATGATAGATTGGGGATATGCCTGTGTCAGTGAATTCCCTGTTGTTTTGTAAACCCCATTTTGTGTCAAGGACTCAATTTTGTATTGTAACCTTCTTTGTGAATTAGGGCATCCATTTGGTGTAATGGGGCCTGGATGTCTGCAAAGCCTTCATAGAGCCATCAACTTTGACTGACTCTACACAGAAACCTACTGTGCCAGAGGGGAGGCTGGAACCCAGATCTATCTTGGCTGAAGCACATGGTTAAAAGGGTGATTAGAAACTATTTTAACAGAGGGGTGCATTTCTAAGCAAGAGACCAGACCACTGTGACATGCAAGAAGGCCAGGGCAGGAAGGGATCCCTGGCCTAACCAAAGTGAAGACTCAAAGGAGAGGTATTCCCCCGCAGTATTCAGTGCAGTAAAATCTTGTATGTTCAAAATCTCTGTTCTGTCCCCTGCTAGGAGTTGTTCATCTCTCATGAACTGAAGTATTGAAACTCTATCAATAAACACTGTTCATAAATTCCAGTTAATGCACAGAAGTAACACTGGTATAATAATACATAGATTCACCATGCCTTCATGCCCTGTGATTCTATGGTTTAGAACATCATCGCACACCTGCCATCATACATTCCTGACTGCCCAGTTTCAATATGTGTGTACTCCTTCACTGCAACCATGTTGCATCTCTTAGTTCTCATCCTAAAATGTTCGCGCTGGGATTTCACAGCAATTCACAAATACACTAAGGATTGAAGGGCTTATTTGGGACTCTTTTTTGCTTATCTTCTGCTCAGTATAAAATCAGAATAACCTCTAAATTGCAATGCCGCAGCAGCTGGATTCTTCCCATGTCTCTGAGGTAATCCGTCCTTGTTTTAATAGGAGTAACTGTTCATAGACCATGTATGAAAATACGACTAATTCTTCAGGCAAGCCAGCAGTCTGGGAGCACCAGGCCTCCATCTACTTGAGGATTTTGGGGCTTTTTGGTGAATTTCTAATTCAGAACCTCCAAAAATTGGGGATTTGGATGCTTATCTGAAACAATGGAGGCTTCCATTCCCAGAGCCCCCTGTTCCCAACAGTTACATTGATGTAAATCCAGAATAACTCCATCAACTTCACTAGATATTACTGTGGACTGATACTTGTGTAACAGACTAGAAATTGGCTCTAGTTTGAAGGAGAGCATACTAACATGCTGCTGGCTATTTCAAGAGATCCTAAACTGTCTCCATTTGGTAACAGGGTGAAAGGGCAAATAAAGGTTCCAAAAAGGGCTAAAAAAAGCTAATCTGGTAAGAATATGTGAAAAGTTAATGGGATGTAGGGAGAAGATAAATAGAAAGAATCTGCCCGTGGGAAAAGGAAGAATAAAATACTGTTAGACAGAATTTGGAGTTCTCCCTGACTTCCATGAATAGGACAATACCCAACAGAAGTGCCAATGTCTGTATTACTGAGAGCTATGACACCATCCTTCTCTAAAGTCTAGTTTTTGATTGGATTAATACATATGATTTTTTATTTTTTTTATTTTTGTGCAACACACCATTTTCCACAGCCTGTCTTTATTGAGGCATCACGTCTGCTTTTGTATGCAATGTGAGTAAACAAAAGAAAGAAAAATGGTATGGAAAAATGGTAACTGGGAAGGGCCCTAAAACATGAAAGAAGTCAGTCTGTGCACTCGGAATACAAGTGAAGTGTGTTTGCTGCAGCAGGAATTTGTACAGGATCCTGTTAGATTTTTTTATTTAAGTTACTGAAGCAATCATATGGTGATTGTTATTGGGTTAAATCTATAGAAAGTCTTCATGTTCAGAAAATACAGGTATCAAGATCTACAGTCAAGGTAGTTCAGTGCACCTGAACTCATCTTTCTATTTCCAGCAGGTGTTACTGCATGTCACACCCTCTCCCCTTCCCGAATCTGGAATTAGGCCTTGGGTTTCAAGTCTCTGCTTTTCTCTACTTTCAGCAAATATCCAAGAAACCCACTGGCAAACTCTGTATCTCATCTCCTTTTAATGGTTGATATGCATACAGGATAACAACCTATCACTGCTACCAGTTTTTCCATTAGTTCAAGTGATAGAAGTCTGTGCTGTGGATCTAAAGGTCTGAACCCTCCTGATGACCGAAGGTGTGATCAGAATGGTTCCATGTGATAGAATTTGTGCTTTTTCAATTTTTATTTTATTTTCTTACTTAGAAAATTACAACCAAATACTAGGTGAAAAGAATATTAAGGTTGAATGATTAAGCACTCAAAAGCTAAGAAATGCCAGAATTAAGATTGTCCATACATCAGAACATAAGAATAGCAATAGTGGTTCAAACCAGTGGTCCTAGCCCAGTGTCTTCCAGGAGCTGGGAATGGTTGACGGGAAGATTAGCTGTTCTGTTCTTTCCCTCTGAAGCACCTGGCATTGGCCACTGTCAGAGGATACTGGGCTAGTTGGACCATTGGTCTGACCCAATATGGCCTTTCTTATGTTCCAACAATGGCCTGTGTCAGATGATTCAGTAGGAACGAATAGAATAGGGCAGCTATAAGTGATCCATCCCCTGTCATCTAGTCCCAGTTTCTAGCTAATCATCACTGAATTTATCTAATTAGTTTTTTACCCGTTATTTTTTTTTGGCCTTCACAACACCCCTTGGCAATGAGTTCCTCAGGTTGACCGTGGTTGTGTGAAGAAGTACTACCTTATGTTTGTTTAAAGCCTGCTGCCTGTTCATCTTATTGGGGAACCCCTGTTTCTTGTATTATGGGAAGGGATAAATCAAACTTGATTATTCACATTCTCCACACCATTTGTGATTTTATAGTCCTCTGTCATATGCCCCCTTAGTCGACTCTTTTCTAAGATGAACAGTCCCAGTCTTTTTAATCTCTCCTCATATGGAAGTTATTCCATACCCCTAAAACAATAATCATAGTAATGCAAAAAAAAAGCCTTCCTGTGCAGAGGCATTATGATACAGTCTTTAAACACATGACCATATACTATTTTTCCACAGAGTCCCCATTTTCCAAAGACACTTAGAAGTCTAAGTCATACTGAAAAGCAGTAGGACTTAGGCTTGGAAGTTACTAAGGCACTTTTGAAAATTTTACCTGAGAACAAACTAAATTAATAGCGTAACTGATCTGCCACATTCAAATAGTCTTTGAAGAGATTGGTAGAGCAGCAAAAACGATGCAAAGGAGTACACAATAGAGATGCGACGTGCTTCATGGTCATAACATAATCTCTCTTTATATGAGAAGCAACATAACGGTCTCTGAAATATGAATTAATATTGTGTAATCTCTGTAAAGAAGTCAAATTCAGCAGCCTTTATAGCATGATGGATGCAGATTACCAAAACAATTTAGACTGTGCATTATCAGTTCAGCTCTCCAGCCTGGGATAATACAGACTTTTCTTCTGTGTAGAGGTGTTTTTTGATTATTTTGCCAGATCATGAATGTTACCTTTAATGAATACTTCAGTGTAAAAAGAGAGGACAGATTGTCTGTGAGTGAAGTCTACCTCTGAAACGAATCAGTGGTTTAAGTGAGATTCTAATAGTACGTAGGTGTTGTTTTGAACCTTTGTCAAGGGAATTTCACTCTTACGCTAACCTCAATCCAAATGTTATTTGACAGCTATAAATCTGTCTTCATATTTGTACTCTATTTTTAGAAGGAATTTCACCTTTGCAATGGGGGATTAACTTTACATCTGAATTCATGGAGATTGTGGTACGTGCAAAGAAATTATACTAGTGTACACATTTCTGATGGAGTTTAATTGTTCAAATTTTAGTAAACAGTCCCTAGTTCACTATCCAACCTGTAATATGAAACACTTATCTGGTTACAGTTCTTTCTTGCTTATGGGACCAATAAATGAATTCACATTTGCAAGTTAGATAAATCCTTTGAATCTATTATTGATGCAAACAAATGAGGGTTCAGGCTCTAGACAATACCTAATGAAGCTGACTCAACACAAGCTGTTCCCGCTGAAGGGTGCCAGGTTTCAGTGCAGAAAGATTGATGCCAGTTTTATCCCATAATTATCCTGTGGCTTACACTCTTTTTATACTTTACTTGCCCAGGCACAAGACTAAAGACACCACAACAGGTAATTAATTACTGGCAATCCGCTGACAGCTATTAAAAAAGATCCTGCATAACTGATAGCATTTGACTGTATCTGTGCTTTCATCTTTATATTGACTCAAAGCCCAGGGGTTTTGGATTATTTTTTCTAGTGAAGTATTCTATTCAAAATATCTTTCAGAAAAAGGTTGTGTCATATGTTATCTTTTCTGAATGAGAAATGTGTTTTTCACCTGTGGATTTCACCTACTGCTAATAACCTTAACTAACAATCCTTTATGTATAGATCTGAATTATAAACAGACTATTGAGAATTCAAAGGTGGGTAGGGACATGGGGAAAATACCTTCAGATGGCTTGAATCTTTATCTATCTCAGATGTTAAAATGTGCTTTTCCTAACTAGCTAGTCCCCTTTTCCCTGAGGGCAAATGGTTACCTTGCTATTACATCTCTGAGAGGTATATTCCAAGGTCTCAGTTTAATCCAGAAAATACATCTTGATGCTGTATGGCATAATACAGGGGAAATCTGCCATGCACACAGCAAAATTGTGTTTATTGGAACTAGATAACAATTTCCATTTGAAAACTAGTGTTTATGACATTATAAAAAGGATGTACTCTGAGTGAACAGTAGTGTGTCTTTCCTGCAAGCATTTCTGATCTTGGCTGAATGCTCCAGAGATTGCACACATGCACATGCTATCTCCACAAATATACTGTATTGTGTAGTATCAGTGAACAGCATACCCTGAACAGCGCTATCGTTTTAACAGTGCTGGGGATCCTTTAGTATCTTCAGGTAATTTACACGGTGCTTTGTGACTCCTACACTGAAATCTGCCAGAGGGTTTTACAGTTAAGGCATTGGACTGGGTGAGACTCAGGAGATTGGGGTGCAGTTCTCAGATGTGCAACAAATTCCCTTTGTATCCTGGATCATATTCTTAATCTCTGTGTGCATCATTTCCCCCATCTTCAAAATGGAGATAATGCTTTAATTAATCATTGCTAATTGATGATAGTGAGGGTGTTTGAATTCTATGATGATGGGGCTGTATGAGTACCTCACTAAATAGAGGTCTGGGTTTAAAAAGCCTGAGACTGGAGGATACTATAAAGTTTTGTTGCCACAGTTTGAGATGATAACATTACCATTAAGATCTTTCCAAACAAGTGACTATAAAAACACCAAAGCATCTTTCAGAACCCTTTTTTTTTTTTGGCCCTCTATAGGGGAACAATCCAGAATCAAAATGCAAGTGATAGATCACATCCCAACTCACTGTCTGCCAAAGAAAAATACTGAATAACTAGGAAATGGGTTTTGTCTTTCCAATTGCAGTAGCTTTGCCTTTTCCTATTAAACTTCTTGTGTCCAGGCAGCACTATCTAGAAAGCACAGTTGATTGTACTTTATACAGATCAGCTTGGAACTATTTCCATAGATATTTGTCTGTATGTTGAAATTCATTTTGCTTTTTAGATATAGCAGAAAAGTGGGTTCAGTCAGCTGTGATCTTATTTCCATTCTTCCCATTGGTCTAGCATGGCTGCCTAGAGAAAGCAGCAGAGAAATGTGAAGTTCTCCCATTGACAGTGAGAAAATGACACCCAACATAGGATAGGGCAAAGAGAGCAGGGAAATGTTCTGCTTCAGTTGTCTGGGATGTCATCAAATCTTGTAGCAGAAATGCAGAACCCTGAGGCTAGTGGGTATGTGTAGAGAAAATGGTGCAGTGTTGCTATACATCCTCTTATTGATTAGGACCGTTTGGATTTGTTTTGTAGCGGCATTCTAGTTCTCTTCCATGGATATTAGTACCAAGAGGACTGTCAGGGTGATTTCACTACAGTATCCTGCTTACTTTTCTCAACTTTGGTTATTTCCTTAATTTACTTTCTAAATGTCATTAACCTATACATTTAAGTTCTTCTGAATGTAATAACTTATTAATGTTTATGCCGTTGGTCAGTAAGATAAAATTGGGCCAAGTTAAGGGAGAGTATTAGGTGGCAGCTTCACTCTGGGACTTTGTGTTGATTTGCTGTTCAGTCAGCTTTGGTTGTTTTCAAAGATAAGGCAAGAAAAATGAGAGTGGGCTGAAACCATTATCATCTCCTGCTGCCCAGGAAATTATCATTCTATTGTTTAGCAAGTTGCTTATGGAGAAGTTTGTAGGATGAAACTAGCTTAAAGGGGCAGTATCAGGACCAAGAGCTGCAATAGTTACTCAGCTGTAAAGATGACATGTTTCCATCATACTCTTCTCTAAAAGAAGAAGGGTTCATATAGGATTCTCAGACTTGAACTGAAAATACTGCGATCCCTGGGTGCTGAGTGCCTGGAACTGTGCACCCCAGAAAGCCCTGTTCCTGTTCCACCAGCTTGATTCCTGTGAGCACGGATGGGATGGGAGTAGTTAAGGATCCTGAGACCTGGTTTTCTTCTGCCTTCTACCTTGTGCCATCATTTATGTCTGTGAAAACTGAGTGTAAAAACATGATCCTTGATGTGAGAAAAAAGTTCTGATTTGGGGGTGTGTTACTCTCGCTTTGCACAGCAGTAAATTAGGGCACAAGATCCATGTCAGGAAGAACATGTTCCCTGATCACTGCAATCTTCATCATAATCTGGTGTATCTGAGACTTCGGGAATAAATCTGAAAGTGCAGTATGTGGTCAGAGTTCAAAGGACAACAACAGGGAAGTCTCATTTCAGGCCTCCCAGACATTTCTCAAGACTTTCTCTGTGTTGCTCAGACTCAGACTGTGAGGCCAGAAGGAATCATCATGATCGTGTTGTCTGATCTCCTGCACATCATAGGCCACAGAACCTCACCACCCATTGCTCTACTAGACCCAGAACTCTGGATGATTTACTGAAGCCCTCAAACCATGATTTAAAGACTTCAGGTTACAGAGAATCTGTTATACATGCTGTTATACAGAGTCAGCTCCTGAGGCTGGCTTCAGTGGAAGTTCAACGCTCCACGCCAATCATGACTGAACACGCCCACATACCTTAATTTTATTTTAAAATTAAAGATTGAACAATATTTTCCCAACCTGATGCTGAAGACAGTGGAAGGAATCAGGTTAATTAAAACCTAAATTACTTGGCCATAGAGATGTCAGAATACCACCATGTCAATTCGTAAAACTTAGGTTCTATGGGCAGATCCCTCTGGGAGCAGTGGGAGGGGCACAGCATCTACTTACAAGCCCAGGGGCCAAATTGTTGAGTTAAATGGGGTTGCACTAGGATAACAGGTTATGGGCGTAAATTTCTCTTCTCTTCTCTTCTCTTCTCTTCTCTTCTCTTCTCTTCTCTT